>APFE030445765.1:25437-35991 GCA_000404065.3 Pinus taeda
ATGAGGGAGAAAAAGAAGGGCTCAAAAGAAGTCTAGGAATAAGTTAGCTTAGCTATTAATAATATTAGGGGAGGGTTTAAAGATTAATATAGGAAAAATGTTAAAAGGGAAAGTATATGGAAAAAATTATAAGAAAATGAAAATTAAATTAAATAGGTAATTTTGAATAAAAATAAAGAAAAAAAGGAGGTTTTGGAAGGAAGTAAATCTTAAAGTAAGATTGGGAATCTAGTTTTTATTGATTTTCGAGTTGTCATTTTTGTTTAAATTTTTTGAGTGTTTTTTATTTTGATATATTCTTTGAATTTCTTATGATGATAGTGATCAATTTTGACAAGGATCTTGTAGTTTTCAATGCAAATATGGTGTTTGGTTTTTTTTATTGTGCTCCACTAAAGCTGAAGAATATGGCAAACTATGTTTAATGGTTGTCACATGTTCTTGAATTCTTAGCTTTATGGACTAGCCTATCTCACCAACATAGGGAGCCCTATAAGAGCATGGAATTAAGTAAGCACATTTCATGTTAGAAGGGCCAACTAGATTTTTGAGTGACCCTAGGATACCACGAATGGTGCTCAAGGACTTTAAAGTCACAAAAACTTGATTTTTCTTAAAACGTGAGCAATCCTATTCGCGGTTCCCTAGATAAAAAGAAGGTAAACATTTGAAATAAAATCACCAAAATCACTCTTTGATTTGAAACCCTTGCTAATTTTTTAGAATGCCCTAATACCTTACAATTTCTTATAACCATTTTTGATAATATCACTATATCTTTAATTTAAAAATTTATATATAATAATACAATAAATTTTTAATCATTCCCAATACACATTTATTAACGATCCCATAAAATGATTAAAATAGATAGAACTTCTTATCACTAACCATCTATATTAATTCCCAAATATATTTATATATCCTCTTTAATCTTTATATACTTATAAATATTTTAATTTAATGTCCATTAAAATATGTCAAATGATGTTACATACATACTATACTTATGAGATACCAAAAATATCTGAAATATTTTATCTTGGATTTAGATTTGGTCTTAGAACGTATGTGAAAATCGTTTGGATTATATATATATCTATATATATATAAGAATTTGTGATTTTTTTTCAAAAAATCTAAAATGGGAGCGTTTGAATCATTTTCTAATGGTAGAAATGGATTCAACACCCTCAAAAACTCTTGAAGCACCTAAAATTTTGAAACTTGACAATTGTAACTTAAATTTTAAAAACATTTTGTCAAATTTCATCGAAATCATGCCAAAAAAATTATTGTCTAACCACAATCATCCCTATAACATTTTGTTTATTATAACAAATGACTTAGTTTTAAAAAAAATCCTACTTGTTGGAAATCTAAACCGTTATCAAACACTATTTTTGAGTTATTATCATTTAGTTGTTCATAGAATTATTATCATTTGGTTGTTCTTAAAAAAGACATTATTTAATAAATATAACCTTTTAAACATAATGAATATTTCTCTACTTATTTTACATTGGTATTAGTTTTTTTTTTTTTTTTAAACTCATATTACTTTTACATTTTAACTTTTTACCTGGACATTCTCATTCAAACTTTTTTATTTTTATATTTCTTACTTAAAAACTTTTTAACTTTGTTTTGTAATTTTTTTATGCTTTAACTTCATTGTCTATATAAAAGTTCCTTAGGATAATTGTTGTTTTTATATATAATTTTAATTATTTTTATTTCAATAATGTTTTTTTTATTTTTTGTTTTGTCAGGAACCATAGCACTTGTTTCACGATCAAAGTTCATTGATTTCGATTATTTTGCTTAGTTTTATAATTTCAACCAAAGTTTTCATAAAAATGTTGAATATTCTTATTTTTGTGTAAATTCAAAAATAATTTTCTAATGGTTTGAAATCTCATTTTTAATTTTCCACTAGTTGAGGGAGTCTTGATGTGACATAATTCCCCTGGTGGAGGGCATTTTATTTTTAGTCTTTGTTAGCGGCTGAAAAATAATTTTAAAATCGAATAAAAAAAGTTAATTATATGAGTGTCATTACGTGAGTGAGTTCTCTCACACTAACACTGACATTGTTATGCTACCACTCTACCTAATGATGCCAGAAATGATGGGGTTCTGAGTCCTTTATGTAAGCGAGGAGGTGGGGGGTGGGCGGTTCAACATATCTCCATAAAGTTGATACATTGTGCAGAGTGTTGAGGAAGAAACGAGGGCCCAGTGGGGGGGAGGGAGGACTACATAATGTTGATACCTTGTGTGAGTGTAGAGGTGCGGAGGAAGTAACATTGATACATTGTTCAGAGGAAAAAAGCTTCCTCTATACCTACACACAATAATATAAGCACAATACTAAAAGTCGTGATATAATCTTTAATTTAAAGCGTGATATTCAATTCTAGTCCACCAATTTAAATTTGAATGAAAGTTTCTCCTTAAGCACCTTAACTCCGTAAAATTTCCTATGCAACGACTAAGTGTGTAATATCCCTGGCTTAAATTTTCATGTAATAAAGGGCATTAAAAGGAAAAAGTAAAATCAAGGTCATGGGATATGTATTCTGAGTTGAATGAGGGGAAATCATCACATTGGGGATCACTTGAGGTTAATTATTTATTGGCTATGGAAATTGGCATTAGCATTGGTATTGGAAAAGGAAAAGGACAATAAATGGCAATTAATTCAAGAAATAACAAAAAATAAGAGAAAAGAAAGGTGAATATATAAGAATATGCATGCAAAGTAAAATGAAGGTGAAGGAAAAGAAATTGGAGAGACATCATTCTAGCATTATCTTTTGGGAAAAAGAGAGGAAAAGGAGAAGAGAATACTACAACAAGAGGTACTTTACAACAAGAAGGAAAGGGAGAGAGACAAGAAAGAGACAAGCAAGGAACGTAAGGAGTGCAAGAGGAATTGGACTAGCAGAAAGCAAAGGTAGAAATCAAGTACAGAAAAGAGTATCTAGCAGGAGGATTATTACAAGTAGCAGTTTGCATGTGTGATTTTCTAGTTGGGATTTGGATGTATGGTTCATGCATTAGTTTATTGTTCACTTTTGTTTTCATTGGCATGGAGATTTCCTGGATTAATAGTGGTGTATAGCCTTTTCCTATGCCATTTCCTAGATAGGAATGATGTAGTGGGTTCCCTATTTGGTTGAGCTTTGGATTGTCACTAGATTTTGGATCTGGGTTGAGGTGGTCTCAAAAAAATCCCAAGGGTCGAGAGTGGAGATGGTTTTCTCCAAGAATCTCTTGATAGGTGGGTGGAGACATGAAAATTCCTCTAGTAATGATGAAGAACTCTGAGGCATCCTAGCTTGTTTTGGTTTAGTGATCTCTGTATCGGTTTAGGTGAGATCACTCTGACTTGAGGGTATAGGTGGTTTAACCTTTGGATTCCCCGTTTGGTTATGTTTTGGTTTATCCCATGTGATTCCACATTCATGCTTAGAATATGACACGAGGTTGATTATGTTGAAAGAAATATTTGGTTCAATCCCAATTTATGGTCAGGTCGTATGTGGAAGCCCTTGACTTAGTTGGAATTATGCATATGTTATTATATGTTATTTCTTATTGAGATTAATAAGCACATGTTATGATTTGATGTGTGATTTTATGATTGGTTTGTAATGGCTTCATTCTGGTTAAATGTTGGTTACATGCATAGTATATATCTCACTATATGATGTTCTCTTTTTATGGTTCTATTCCATGGTTAACAAGATCTTGGTTATTTATATGAATGCATGAGCTAATGTGTGTTGTTGCAACTAGTAAAAGAGGGCATTAATCCTTCTTGATGAACCTACGATGAAACTAATGAATCAGTGAACAAATATGAATGAATGACCTACATGTACTTTGTTTACGAAGTGTTTGTCTAAATGATTATCACGTATTTTCCAAGCTTGAGCGAGAATAGAGTCAAGAATAGAGAATGAAGACTCTTACAAGTTAATGACAAAGTTTTGGAAATTTCTGGGCAGATCTGGGTAGATGGCCTGAAAACTAGCCTAAAAATCTGGAATAGGGCTTCTGGAGACACCCTCATAAATGACAAATCTCGACTATAGCCACATGGAGGATGGCTTGTGAGTGCGTTTGGAGCCTTCTGGCCACATGAACTAGCCTTCATGCATGCAAATGGACTGTAAAGTGGGTGAAAAAGGTGGTTTAAGATTAGGGAAAGAACACCAATGGACGTTGTACGATATCTAGGTGATTAGGTGTCCCTAAGAGGTTGCAGTAAGTTTTGGGATTGTAGACCCCACTTCCATAACTAGAAATTGGATGTCAGGTCATGTCTAGTAACTCTCAGCTCATGTTTACCCTAGTGAGCTTGTAAAAGTAGGTAAATGTAGGGTGTGGTGTTACAAAGTGTTTGATCATTTGTTACAGAGCTATGGTTGTTTTCCAGTTATGATGAAAGGGTACGATGTTTCGATGCTCGTAGCATATCTTTCTCCTCACACCCATACCATAATATGTGTAAAGTTGGAAGTATCGCTTGCTTATCAAATAAAAAACAACATCCCAATCTAGAATTGTTCACCAAATGATCCACTGGATATATAATAATTAATTGGTTACAATTCACTAAATTTAGCCTAGCGGAAAAATGGTTTTTCCTTATAAAAGTTCAAAGCAAAGATACTTACAATGACCATATTAGTTAATAGTTTCATCAATGAACCTCTTGCAGTCTTCTTCATTCCTACTGCCATCACCAAAAAAAAATTGCACCCATCGTATGTGCTTTATCCCTAATATATCTTAGTCTATGCTCTTGTTGGGCTACTGATATTTGATTAGCTCTCCAAAGCACAGTCCTTTTCAAGGAGGAACAACCTGAGGTGTATGAATCTCTATCTATCTATATATAAAACCCATTTTCAAGTTATTTTGTTTTCCTACAGATGTACATAGGCCCATATATAGTGGCCTACACCGAAGAATGTGCAAGAACAATCGTATCAAGTTCATGCAAGGTTTCCCATGTGGTACAACTCATTTTTCTTGTAGAGGGTTTTCGTTCCAAATCTTACTTGCAGCGGAAACATTTGCATAGTATTTTAAAAATCGATTTTATTGAAACAATAAAATTTGGTCTAAACACATCACTAGCATTATAACTATTACAACAAATTTTAGTTTTATATAATGTTCTTTGAAGTAGATAGAAGCATGAGGAACTTCATACAATAAGTCTCTGTTCCTAACCTAATTACTTGTCTGAAGGACTTTACCTAGCATTTTGCAAGTATTATCTGAGAATTTAGTATATTGACATCTGCTCCTGAGTCAATAAGTGTCTTTAGGGAAAACATTTCGCCATTTATACAAATATCCAACATAACATGATGTTGTTGATATTGGATGGTCATGACTCTCATATCTCTCAAATCCATAAAGTCATCCCTCTTTCCTTCAAAGCTTTCAACATTTGGGTTGGTAAGATATTCATCATTTTCTTCTTCAGGTGCTTTCCTTTCTCCAACTCATAGATCTTTGTTTTTAGGGAGGCGATTTCTTTCTTAAGATGATGAATCTCTTGACTGAATTCTCCTATTGTTAAGGATCTAGCCTTAGATTGTTGTTGGCTTCTTTGGAAGGCTTTTGTATTTATTTCAAAGGAGGCATCAATGAATAATGCCTTCGATTCAATTTTTGAAGCACTTTTACTACTGCTTCCCTGGTTTTTGTGCATGGTACTCAAAAAAGTTTCAAGTAACTTTTCTTTCAGTTCCCCTTCTTCTAATGTTCTAATTTGAGCAAATAACTTTGTCTCTTCATCATCTATGGTCTATGCCATGAGAACCTTTTTTTTTTTGGTGTAGAGACAAAGTCTTCATCAAAAGAGATTTTTGATTCAGTACTTGATTCACATTGGAAGTTTTTTGAATTAGTGCAATTGCATTCATTCATGTGCATATTCAATTCTTCGTCAAAGGATTCTAAGGAATAATATTTAGAGGATTCTAAAGTTGAGAAGATTTGTTGTTGTTGTGTTTGTTCTCTATGTGAGGAGTTGGGGAAATTTTCAAACTTGTGGTTTTTAGAACCACATTTGTAACACATGATTGACACCATGCTTTCTATTTTTATTGCCCTCTTCTTCTTTGCTACTTCGAAAGATTTCTTCCCTATGTTTTTCTTAGATTCATCTGTCGGGGGCAACAATTTGAAGTGTGTTTTGGTTGACCACAAAGCCAACAAGTCAGTTTATTCCATTGATCCTTTTTCTTTGTTTGTAGATGAATATCATTAGGTTCATAATAGTGTGTCTTTGGGACATACTTATAGTACCCTTTCCTAGTTCCTTTTCTTTTCTTTTGTGGATATTCTCTGTGCCCTTGTATTCTTACTTTCATGGCCTTCTTTTTGGATTTTCTTCTTATTATGGGGTCATCTATAAATAGGCCATATCTACTACAAATGGATTTACTATCTAATAGTTTTGACAATTTTTGCAGTGATTTATTTACTTTCATGCTTGTGCATAATCCTACCAGAACTCTAGTTATGATATTGTGTATTTCTCCCCAAGTAAAGGATTCAAAAGGCATTTGAAAAACATCTTGTTGTCTGAGATAATAAACAAATTTTGAAGGCAAAGCTACTAAGTAGACTTGTTTCCATAAGATGTTTTTACTATCTTTGACCTCATATATTCTTTGAATCCAATCCCCATGGAAGTCTTCATATTGGGACATTTTGCTGCATTTAATGTTCATGAGAATCATCTCATGCTTATTTGAAGTTCAATTTCTCCTCCACACCAATTTTCTAAAATGAATGAGGTTAATGCCCCAATCATGTTGCTTTGTGGGTCACCGTCAACATTATGGATGATATCTCCCCCTTCATCCTTCAAGATTTCATTTTCCATTTTTATTACTAATGTTGGTGATGACTTTGTTTCCCACCATCTTAATAAGGTTCTAGTGAAACACTGAATGATAGAATTACAAGCTTATATTTCATTCTTACCTTTAAGGCACATAAGATTATATTAAGTAAACATTAGGTCTATCATTTTCCTTATCTGAGCAATACTCAAATTGTCAATATTCCACTCTCTATGTGATTCAAGATGGAAATTGTGTGTTTTAGAGAGCTTCCCTTTTCCACTGAGATCTGGTGCAGGGTACCTAATATATTGGCTTTGGAGAGGCTCATAGATGGGGAACAGGTGTGATTCTAGGCTTTCAGGCTGTTCTGTTTCTCTAAACAGAGAAGAAAGAGTTATAGGCTTAGATTTTTCTTCTGTTGTTTCTTTTGGGAGAAGAAAAGGAAATGTATCAATAGGTTTGATAGGATGCTGGATATTTAAAGTTCTTTTGAACATAGAGGAGACGGGAATAGGAGGCTATATGCACTCTTTGAAAATTTTCAAATAATTCTCCAATGGATTCTTGAGTAGATTGTTTCCCTATATCCACTTTATTTCCAACATCCTCAATTCTTGTTAAAGATTCTTTAACAAATCCTTTTAGTATTGTAGTAGAATCATTTACATCATTCAAAGTCGTGTTGATGTTATTTAAAGAAACTTGTAAACTATCAAAACTTTCTTTTACTTATGTAGTATTTGCACAATTCATTTCCAACCCTTTTACTGCCATGTTGGTCCAATTTATCTGTTCACTGGCTATTTGTATTCTACCGTCAATGCCAAGAGAATTATCATCCTTTAAGACCGAGGGAATGTATTTAGCACTATTTTGTGCTTCTCCTAATATAATTCCTTTGTAAGGAGGAAAAGTAGTAGGAGTTTCAATTTTGCTACCATCTATAGTAGTCCAAGCATGTTTTGTTGAAGATGATTCAACATCTACCATATGTATATCTATGCTTTCCAATTTTCTTTTCCATTCATAAAAGGATAACCAAATTTTTTCCTTTTTCATGTATGTCTTCCATTCATATGATAGTTTGATCTTTTCAGGATATGGAGTAGTAAGGTCAAAACTTTCAGCCTCGGGATGGGTATATAGATCCCAATTTAGAATATTTTTTATCCACTGACTATCAATCATATGATTTTTACATCCTTCCATATCTGGGAAGAATTTGTGCATTTCTAGTTTTGAAGGCTTCTTACAATCAAGAGGCACAAAATTATTAAATATGGATTGAGGGATTAGGTGATCTATTTGTTCTAGAATCCTTGACCGTATCAAGGCATACATGCATTGTGTGGAATTTCCATATAAGGATGAATATGAAGGAAAACCTTGCAAGAGCAGAGCAATTCCTATGAATAAAGAATACATAGATCTCTGCCAAAAGGAAATAACAAGCCTGTTAGAAATAAAACTAATCAGAGAATCCAACAGTCCTTGGAACTGATATGGCTTTTATGTCAATAAGCATTCAGAATAGTTAAAGGGAGTTCCAAGATTAGTCATAAAATATATACCTTTAAACACTGTTCTTTCAGATGATACTTATCATATTCCCCATAAAGGGAATCTCCTAGCAACAATTGCAGGGGCTAAAGTATTTTCCAAATTTGATATGAAATTAGGTTTCTGGCAAGTGGAAATACAAGAATCTGATAAATTTAAAATAGCTTTCAGTGTCCCAGCAGGCCACTATGAATGGAATGTGATGCATTTTGGGCTAAAGCATTCTCCTTCCAAATTCCAAAAGGACATGGACATGATTTTTAAACCATATTTTGATTGGTTATTGGTATATATTGACGATGTTATTATAATCACTAAAAATGTCCATGAACACTTCAAGCATGTTCAAAAATTTGTACAACTAGTCAAAAATAATGGGTTGGTTCTCACTAAGAAAAAGATTGAACTCTTTCAGACAAGTATCAAATTCTTAGGCCACACAATCAAAGATGGGTAGATCACTCTGCAAAATCATGCTCTATAATTTGCTGATAAATTTCCAGATATTATCACTGACAAAAATTAGCTGCAAAGATTTTTGGGATTCTTGAACTATGTGAGCAGTTTTTATAAAGATTGTGCCAAAGTTAGAATATTACTTAACCATAGGTTACAAAAAAATCCACAACCATGGTCTCAGTCACACACAGAAGCCATCAAAATAATACAAAATAAGGTAAAAACTCTCCCTATTCTTCATATTGTTGATGAAGATTCTTTCAAAATTGTTGAAACAGACGCCAGTGACATGGGGTGGGGAGGAATTCTAAAACAAAAGAAGGAGGGAGAAGAACAAGTTGTCCAGTTCGTCTCAGGAACCTGGAGCCCATCTGAGAAGAACTACTCTACTATAGAAAAGGAAGTCAATGCAGCATGGAACTGTATTGACAAATTTGATGTCCACCTAATCCATAAGAAGTTTCTTTTAAGGACTGATGCCTTTGCACTAAAAAAGGTCCTCAACAAAGACATAAAGAAACCTAGAGAAGCTAAGTTTACAAGGTGGCAAGCTCTATTTGCAAATTTCAACTTTGAAGTTGAACACATTAAAGGAGAGAAAATTTATTTACCTGACTTTTTGAGTAGAGAATACATTAGTCGGAAAGAAAATGTCATGTTGATAGTAACAAAATGGGATGCTTCCCAGCATACAGAAATTCTAAGAATCATTCTTGAAACACAAAATTGGGAAGAATATTGTACAAGGTGGAAACCTACCTAGCAGCTAAGAAATACAAAGATACTAGATGCAAACTTACAATATCCTTCAGATATATAACATCTAGTACCAGAAAGAAAAATCTACCCCAAAGGTAGCAAGTAGATACATGACATAGTGTATCAATGAAGTATGACAGCTGCTCATTTGGCCGAAGAATCCCTAAGCAAGAATTTTTGGGATATTAATGTAGTTTGGATAAAAGGAAGCAGTAAAAAAAGGGTCTTCAATAAGTTTTTTTCAATTAATCGAACCAGACGACCAAGATGGTATGATATGTATGGAATGTGGCCCCGAGGTGATCGATCTCTGCTCTTTCCAGATACTATTTATAATTTATCAGACTAAAAAAAACTATGGTGGGACATTATGAATGTAGACGGGAAGGATGAAACTCATTACATGAGTGTAAAATTTCGAGCTATATGGACTACACAAAGACAAAGACAATGTGAATGGTTTCAACAATGGTGGACTGATTTTGGTAGTAGAAATTTTGAATAATATGACACTTATTCACAGAGATTATCCTGATTATACACTATTTGTGGAATCATGCATAATACATAACCTCCTCTACGTTGATCATCAATTTTGCGGAATTAAGAAACAATCACATGTGCACATTGAAGCATCAATCACACATATCAACACAGTATGTAACGGGGAAAGCATATAGCTGAAAACCCCTCAACTATCTATATATTATATTGATGATAACATGTAACAATACATAGTACAATACTCCTCACAAGTACTCAGTACTATCTCCACCTGTTACGCACAAAATAGCTCAGATCTGAATTAATCACAGGTTCAAATCTCCTCCGTTGCTTGCCTGCCTCCACTGCGCAACACTATATGAGAATAGATGAGAATGGCTGATGCAAACTC
>APFE030445765.1:36412-52782 GCA_000404065.3 Pinus taeda
ATATTATTAAGAGCTAATAATATTCGACTGTTCTATTTTTAGACTGGCAGTCTAAAAATAGACTCCACCCATATGTCTAAAATAGAAGTCCATCTATTTTTACCAACATGACCAATCATCCATAAATATCATCCTGCAACTCATAGACCATGATCCATATGTCTAAAAATAGACTTTGCGCCAAAAATAGCCTGCGGGCACACTTAGTGAAGGCGACTTCTTTTCACTAAGATCCATCATCTTGTTGCATTTTCAACAAAGATACTAGATGCAAACTTACAATCTCCTTAAGATATATAACATCTAGTACCAGAAAGAAAAATCTACCCCAAAGGTAGCAAGTAGATATATGACATGGTATATTAACGAAGTATGACAACTGCTCATTTGGCCGAAGAATCCCTAAGCAAGGATTTTCGGGATATCAATGTAGTTTGGACAGAAGGAAGCAGTAAAAAAAGGGTCTTCAATAAGTTTTTTTCAATTAATCGAATCAGATGACCAAGATGGTATGATATGCCTAGAATGTGGCCCCGAGGTGATCGAGCTCTACTCTTTCTAGATACTATTTATAATTTCTTAGACTAAAAAGAACTATGGTGGGACATTATGAATGTATACAGGAAGGATGAAACTCATTACATGAGTGTAAAATTTCGAGCTATATGGACTACACAAAGACAAAGACAATGTGAATGGTTTCAACAATCTTGGGTTGATTTTGGTATTAAAAAAACAACTATGGTTCCTCTCTTCTTCCAAAAGGATTTCCAACTCGAATGTAATGATTGTGGATTCCTAATTGAGTGTTGGCACTCTCCTTGTAAAACTATTGGGGACTTAAATAATTACCCTAAGAGTCAAATTCTTGGTTACTTTATGAAAAGACACCATGAATGGTTAGTCATGACCACAATAAAACACCAAATTATTCTAAGGAAGCCCATATTTCCAGGGACCACACTTTTGGGAGACTAATGAAGGTTCTCATGGGATTGTCCTAAAAAGAATCCACTATGTAATAATGATGTCTAGTCACAGGACTGTACGTAACCAGTTTTCTCTTGGGCTTTACTGTTTAAAAGTCTCCACTATGTAAATATCTTATCTTCTACAGTTTAAAGTAATCAACATGTAAATTTTTTCGTGGGATTTGTCCAAATCATCCAATATGTAAAATTGTACCGAGATCCTTTCCAGTCACGAGACTTGGAGCACTTCTCTGACTTTTGGTGGGATTTGACCCACATCTCAATGACTGATGGAGCATGGTCAGGTGTTGGTCTCCTCAATCTCTTATATAAGGAGAGATCTAGGCTCATCGAAGGCATTCAGAGTGAGATTTTTTAGGTTTTGAGTCCGAGAAGAAAGTTCTTGCTTTAATCTCCTTAGAGTCCAGATCTGAGAAGCTTGCACATCAGAGTGAGAGCTCTGGTGAGAACCTAAAGTGGCCAGATTCTTAGGGTTGAAGTCGGTCAAAGTTGTTTTAGAGATTGAAGTTCTGAGACAGAGTCTGTGAAAGGCCAGGAAGCCTTCAAATAGATTCTTTCTAGTCAAGTCACAACATCTGATAAAAGCCTAAACAATCTATCTCTAGTAAAGAGCTATGGAATCTCTCTCTGAAAAATTGTAAGAAAAATCTTCATAAATAATATGAGTATCCATTTCTGAGTTGAACTTTCATCTGATTACTTTCCTATTATTCTTCCTATGTTATATTATCTGTTGAGGTAGTATCTATGAGACAAGAGTTTCACTTGAGGTTCTCCAGAGGTTCACCGAGTCTGAGGAACACCAGTTCGTTAAAGGCAGGAGGCCATGTGAAGGATGCTAGAGTGTGAAATTCCAGGGGTTCGTGTACGGGTTTGTGTAAAGGTTCTTATATTGGTCACAGAGAAGAGAGCAAGCTTCGTGCCTGAAGCCTGGGCAGAAAATTGGTATCAGAGCCAATAATGTCTGGTTCATTGCGGTTACTACTCAAAATCTATAAGTCTATAAAATGATTAGTCCTAGAAGATTAGTCTCTTTCAAAAAGCTTGAAGATGAAGAACAAACTGAAGAAAACCCATTAAGATATATGTTTGCATCATCATTTAAAAGGGTTATAAATTCTGTAGAACTTGAATATTTAGAGAGTCAACCTTCACCTAAGTGGTGTTTGCCCAGTATCTCCTCTACATAAGTATATGCTGATCTGTCTATGTTCCATCTTAAAGATGTAACTAGAATTTCTATCAAAGAGAGTATTAGCTAGATAGAAGAAAACTCTGATTCTATGCAAACAATTTCTCTGCTTGATACTCAAAAACTTCAAAATGAAGCCAAGCAATTGGGAGCTAAATATCTAAACTTGGGATGTATTAGAATAGGGATCAATCACCTAGTACATAGAGTATTTAATACTTTTTTTCTTGCCAAAGTTAGATATTTGACACATAATATGCATTCAGATTCATTAATAGGAGGGATGGTTGCACCATTATCAAATGGACTGGTCTACTTTGACTGTTATCCAAATTTTCTGTCTATACCTTTGATGAACATATCAAATATATTTTGCAATTCCAAATCCAAACAATGGGGTTTGATATGAATAAGAAAAGAAATAATATAGCCATCCAAACTTGTGGTTGTTTTAGAAATACCAATACCATGTATCCTGTTGTCCTCCTTGTTCCCAGTAAAGAATCCAATGTGGTTGTACTAATAGATGCCAAAAACCAAAAGTTAGAACACCAAATTATCAAATGGGAAGACTTAAGTTTCCCAAAACATTGGGTTGTAGATAATCCAAAACCCCCTACAATGAAAAAATCATAGAAGAAGGGGAACTGAAAGAAAAGTTACTTGAAACTTTTTTGAGTACCATGCACAAAAACAAGGGAAGCAATAGTAAAAGTCCTTCAAAAATTGAATCCAAGGCATTATTCATTGATGCCTCTTTTGAAAGAAATACAAGAGCCTTCCAAATAATCCAACGAAAATCTAAGGATAGATCCTTAAAAACAGGAGAAGTTAGTCAAGAGATTCATCATCTTAAGAAAGAAATCGCCTCCCTCAAAACAAAGGTCTCTGAGTTAGAGAAAGGCAAAGCACCTGAAGAAGAAAATGATGAATATCTTACCAACCCAAATGTTGAAATATTTGAAGGAAAGAGGGATGACTTTATGGATTTGAGAGATATGAGAGTCATGACCATCCAATATCAACAACATCATGTTATGTTGGATATTTGTATAAATGGAGAAATGTTTTCCCTAAAGACACTTATTGAATCAGGAGCAGATGTCAATATACTAAATTCAAAGATAATACCTGCAAAATACTGGGTAAAGTCCTTTAGATAGGTAATTGGGTCAGGGAACAAAGGCTTATTGTATGAAGTTCCTCATGCTTCTATCTGCTTCAAAGAACATTGTATAAAACTAAAATCTATTGTTGCTAACATTCCTATTGGTTGCATCTTAGGAAATGTATTTTTCGCCGCTGTAGAGCCACATGGATCAGCCAAACTGAAAAATGGAAAGGCTGGCTACTTTATATTTGTACCAAGCTCAAATGGTAGGTTGCAAACAATCAAGCTACCTTTTATTTCTACTCCAAGGGTGTCCACTATGGTACAAGTAACATGACAAATTGAGAAAGCCAAAAATAAACTAGAAGAGCTCAAAGAACTAAAGACTACCATGAAAATAGGAGACTATCTATAGACTCCTATAATTAAGCAAAGGATCTCAAATTTAAGATCACAGATAGAAAAAGAATGATATGCAGAAGAACCAAATTCTTTCTGGCATAGGAAACATCATTGTGAGGAATTTCCATATAAGGATGAATATGAAGGAAAACCTTGCAAGAGTAGAGCAATTCCTATGAACAAAGAATATAGAGATCTCTGTCAAAAGGAAATAGAAAGCCTGTTAGAAAGAATACTAATCAGAGAATCCAACAGTCCTTGGAACTGCTATGGCTTTTATGTCAATAAGCATTCAGAAAAGTCAAGGGGAGTTCCAAGATTAGTCATAAACTACAGACCTTTAAACACTGTTCTTTAATATGATACTTACCTTATTCCCCATAAAGGGAATCTCCTAGCAAGGATTGCAAGGGCTAAAGTATTTTCCAAATTTGATATGAAATTAGGTTTCTGGGAAGTGGCAATCCGAGAATCTGATAAATTTAAAACAACTTTTAGTGTCCCAGCAGGACACTATTAATGGAATGTGATGCCTTTTGGGCTAAAGCATGATCCTTCCAAATTCCAAAAGGTCATGGACACGATTTTTAAACCATATTTTCATTGGTTAATGGTATAAATTGATGATGTTCTCATATTCTCTAAAAATGTCCATGAACACTTCAAGCATGTTTAGAAATTTGTACAACTGGTAAAAAATAATGGGTTGGTTCTCACCAAGAAAAAGATTGAACTCTTTCACGCAAGTATCAAATTCTTAGGACACACAATCAAAGATGGGCAAATCACTCTGCAAAAGCATGCTCTAAATTTTGTTGATAAATTTCTAGATATTATCACTGACAAAACTCAGCTGTAAAGATTTTTGGGATGCTTGAACTATGTGAGCAGTTTTGATAAAGATTGTGCGAAAGATAGAATATTACTTAATTAGAGGTTACAAAAACATCCATAACCATGGTCTCAGACACACACAGAAGCCATCAAAAGAATAAAAAATAAGGTAAAAACTCTCCCTATTCTTCATATTGCTGATGAAGATTCTTTCAAAATTGTTGAAACAGACGCCAACGACGTGCGGTGGGGAGGAATTCTAAAGCAGAAGAAGGAAGGAGAAGAACAAGTTGTCCAGTTCATCTTAGGAACTTGGAGCCCATTTGAGAAGAGCTACTCTACTATAGAAAATGAAGTCAAAGCAACATGGAACTGCATTAATAAATTTGTGGTCCACCTAATCCATAAGAAGTTTCTTTTAAGAACTGATGCCTCTACACTAAAAAAGATCATCAAAAATGACATGTTGATAGTCACAAAATGGGATCTTTTCCAGCATACAAAAATTCTAAGAAGCATTCCTGAAACAAAAAATTGGGAAGAATATTGTACAAGGTGGAAACCTACTTGGACGCTAAGAAATACAAAGATACTAGATGCAAACTTACAATCTCATTCAGATATACAACATCTAGTACCAAAAAGAAAAATCTATCCCAAAGGTAGCAAGTGGATACATGACATGGTGTATCAACGAAGTATGTCAGCTGCTCATTTGGCCGTAGAATCTCTAAGCAAGGATTTTCGGGATATCAATGTAATTTGGACAGAAGGAAGCAATTAAAAAAGGGTCTTTAATAATTTTTTTGCTATTAATCGAACCAGATGGCCAATATTGTATGATATGTCTCGAATGTGGCCCCAAGATGATCCAACCCTTCTCTTTCTAGATACTATTTATAATTTCTCAGACTACAAAAAACTATGGTGGAACATTATGAATGTAGACGGGAAGGATGAAACTCATTGCACGAGAGTAAAATTTCGAGCTTGTTGGACTACACAAAGATAAAGACAGCGTGAATGGTTTCAACAATGGTGGGCTGATTTCGATATTAACAAAACAACTATGGACCCTCTCTTATTCCAAAAGGATTTCAAACTCGAATGTAATGATTGTGGATTCCTAACTGAGTGTTGGCAGTCTCCTTGTAAAACGATTGGGGACTTAAATAATTACCCACACTCAAATTCTTAGTTACTTTATGAAAAGACACCATGAATGGTTAGTCATGACCAAGATAAAACACCAAATTTTTCTAAGGAAGCCCATGATTGTACGAAGAATATATATAAAGGCTTGGGACTCATGTAGATATTCCAAGATAAGATTTCTAGGGAACACACCTTTGGGAGACTAATGAAGGTTCTTGTGGGCTTTTCCTAAAAAGCATCCAATATGTAATAATGATGTCTAGTCATAGGACTGTACGTGACCAATTTTCTCATGGGCTTTACTGTTTAAAAGTCTCCACTATGTAAATATCTTATCTTCTATAGTTTAGAGTAATCAACATGTAAATTTTTCTGTAGGATTTGTCCAAATCATCCACTATGTAAAATTGTACCAAGATCCTTTCCAGTCATGAGGCTCGGAGCACTTCTCCAACTTTTGGTGGGATTTGACCCACATCTCAATGACTGATGGAGCATGGTACTCAATCCATCTGCTAGATTGTCAGGCATTGGTCTCCTCAATTTTATAAATAAGGAGAGAGTTAGGCTCATCGAAGGCATTCAGAGTGAGAGTTTTTGGGTTTTGAGTTTGAGAAGAAAGTTCTTGCTTTCATCTCCTTAGAGTCTGGATCTGAGAAGCCTGTGCACTAGCATGAGAGCTTTGGTGAGAACCTAAAGTGGCCAGATTCGTATGGTTGAAGTTGATCAAAGTATGTTTTAGAGATTGAAGTTCTAAGACAGAGTCTGTGAAAGGCCAGGAAACCTTCAAATAGCTTATTGCTTGTCAAGTCGCAACATATGATAAAAGCCTAAGCAATCTATCTCTGGTAAAGAGCTACGGAATCTTCCTTTGAAAAATTGTAAGAAAAATATTCATAAATAATATGAGTATCCATTTTTGAGTTGAAATTTCATCTCCGCACTTTACTATTATTCCACCTATGTTATATTGTCTATTGAGGTAGTATCTGTGAGACAAGAGGTTCTCTTTAGTTTCGTCAGAGGTTCACCGAGGTCTGAGGAACACCAGTCTGTTAAAGACAGGAGGCCATGTGAAGGACACTAGAGTGTGAAAGTCCAGAGGTTCATGTACAGGTTTGTGTAAATGTTCGTATATTGGTCACAGAGAAGAGAGAAAGCTTAGTGCCTCAAGCCCCTGCATCAAATTGGTATCAGAGCCAATAACGTCTGGTTCATTATGGTTAGTAATCAAAATCTATAAGTCTATAAAATGGATAGTTCGAGAAAATAATTCTCTTTCAAAGAGCTTGAAGCTAAAGAATGAGATGAACCAAACCCATAAAGAGATATGTTTGTATCATCATCTAAAAGGGTTATAAATTCTGCAAAACTTGAATATTTAGAGAGTCAACCTTCACCTAAGTAGTGTTTGCCTAGTATCTCCTCTACATAAGTATATGTTGATCTGTCTATGTTCCATATTAAAGTTGTAATTAGAATTTCTATCAAAGAGAGTACTAGCTAGATACAAGAAAACTTTGATACTCTATAAGAAATTTCTATGCTTGATACTAAAAAACTTCAGAATGAAGCCAAGCGATTGGGAACTAAATATCTACACTTGGGATGTATTAGAATAGGGATCAATCCTCTAGTACATAGAGGGCTGAATACTTTTGTTCTTGCCACGGTCAGAGATTTGATACATAATAAGTATTCATATTCATTAGTAGGATTGGATGATTGCACCATTATCAAATGGATCGGTATACTTTGACTGTTATCCAAAAATTTTTTTCTATACCTTTGACGAACATATCAAAGATATTTTACAACTCCAGATCCAAACAACGAGGCTTGATATGAAGAGGAAAAGAAATAATATAGCCATCCAAATCGTGGTTGTTTTATACATACCAATACCCTCTATCCTGTTGTCCTCCATGCTCCTAGTAAAGAATCAAAATCCAGTGTGGTTGTACTAACAGATGCCCAAAACCAAAAGTTAGAACACCAAATTATCAAATGGGAAGACTTAGGTTTCCCAGAACATTGGGTTGTAGATAATTCAAAACCCCTACAATGCAAAAAATCACTTCTGCTGATATAAAAGAACCATCATCTATTGTAGTGTCTTTTCATAGAATATCTGCCATAGATCACAGAAAAATTGATTTAGCCTGCAAAGCTTCATCTATGTACATAGATCCACAATATATTGATACTGCCAGTTCTCATCCACCATCTATAAATTTCCAACATATGGCTTTATTTGAATATGCCCAGATTGTAAACGTTGCCTCTTTGTAAGTTATGTGTCCAAACTGCAATTAGAAAGTAAATCTCAGTAGTCTTGCCGACTTTGTTATACATCAGAACCATCACCCCCAGAATGGGAGAATCCCCACCGACAACTTTTGTAACTCCCTGTCCTAACCCAAAATGTTCTTTAATTCCATTCCCACATGATTT
This sequence comes from Pinus taeda, assembly GCA_000404065.3. Taxonomy (NCBI): domain Eukaryota; kingdom Viridiplantae; phylum Streptophyta; class Pinopsida; order Pinales; family Pinaceae; genus Pinus; species Pinus taeda. The sequence goes on from APFE030445765.1 coordinate 44,553, forward strand.
TGATCATGTGATGATGATTCATGGAGTTCCTTCCTTGGAAAATGAAGATTCCCACCTTAAAGAAATGTTCAGCAAAATGCGTCCCTATGGTATGCCTCGATACGCTCTAGGATATCTAAAGAAACTAGATGACCTAATCCCTCAGTCCAGATTTAATAATTTTGTGCCTCTTGATTGTAAGAAGCCTTCAAAACCAGAAATGCACAAATTCTTCTCAGTTGTGGAAGGATGTAAAAAGCATACGACTGATAATCAGTGGATAAAAAATATGCTAAATTGGGATCTATATAACCATCTTGAGGTTGAAAGTTTTGACCTTAGTACTCCATATGTTGAAAATATAAGACTATCATATGAATGTTAGACATACATGGAAAAGGAAAACATTTCGTTATCCTTTTATGAATGGAAAAGAAAATTGGAAAGCACAGATGTACATAGGGCAGATGTTGAATCATCTTCAACAAAACATGCCTAGACTACTATAGATGGTAGCAAAATTGAAACTCCTACTACTTTTCCTGCTTACAAATGCATTCTGTTAGGAGACACACAAAACAATGCTAAAGCCATTCCCTTGGTCTTAAAGGATGATAATGCTCTTGGCATTGATGGTAGGATACAAAGAGCGAGTGAACAGATAAACTGGACAACACGGAAGTAAAAGGGTTGGAAATGAACTATGCAAAGACTACAGAAGTAAAGAAAGTTTTGATAGTTTACAAGTTCCTGTAAATAGCATCAACAAGAATTTGAATTATGTAAGTTATTCTACTACAATACTAAAAGGCTTTGTCAAATTATCTTTAACAAGAATTGAGGATGTTGAAAAGAAAGTGGATATAGGGAAACAATCTACTCAAGAATCCATTGGAGAATTATCTGAAAAATTTAACAGAGTGCATATAGCCGCTAAGTACAATCCTATTCCTGTCTCTTCTCTGTTCAAAGGAACTGTAAATATCCAGCATCCTATCAAACCTATTGATAAATTTCCTTTTCTTCTCCTAAAAGAAACAATAGAATAAAAATAAACATGTTTTAATCTCTAAAATATTCACATTAATATTTAATTCGCTATTAAGGGTTGTGTGGAGGTGCGAAAATATTCCTCTATAGTCTACATTCCACTATCGATAATGTGAAATCAAATTAACAATGTTATATTAATAAAATAATGTCCCTCTGTTCTAATTATTTTATTTGAAAATATTAAAAAACTAAAAGATGTAAACAACACCAAAAACATTAGTTTAAGATGCCATACAATGGTTTTTAAAATTAAATGGCTTAAATTGATTTTCAGGTTGACTTTGATCCCGATATTAAGCCTTTCGGGGCTTCTGGAGGGCATTCCTTTGATCATTGTTTCACATTTTAGTTTTTGGAGGGGATTCCTTTACTCCTAGTGCCAAAAGTGGGGTTCAATTACGTTCCACCACCAAATGTCAATGCATGATCCTTTGCAAGAATTTTTACAAACCATAGTTAATTTCATTATAAATACATATAAATTAACATAGTATTATTTATTTTGTTGTTAGTTCAGGGTTATGATGCATCTACTATGACCGTTAAAATAAATATTGGATATGACTCAAGTTGAACAAGTAATTGAGGGTCCATATAAAGTGTGCTTTAACTCATAGCATTCAAGATACTAGAATTTGAAAAAAAGTGGATATGGTTTGTGATTCGATGGTTGTGACTTGTATATGGTAAGTCATTAAATGGTCTTGATGGGGTTTGAACCAATAACCTCTTGTTTAATATTTCTAATAAATTTTCTTATCAGAGGTCGTGGTGTTTGAATCGACAACTTTTTTTTGATTTTTTCCTAATAAAGTTTATTTTTGTCACGGCTCAAAACAACAACCTTGCTTTCAGAATTTCCAGATAGATTTTATTTTTGGCAGGGCTTGAACCCACATCCTTATTTTCAATTTTTACCAATAGATTTTTTTTTCCAAAAAAAAAATGGATATGTTTTGTGCTTTGGCATGGTCGTTTTTTGCTGATTGTAATCTAGAATAAAAATGGAAATTCTTTGTGATTCCATGGCCATAATTTGTAGACTCTAAAACGTTAATTAGTCTTGGTGGGGCTTGTACCCTTGACCTTCAACTACAAACTTCGAAACATCGTTACCTGACATCATCACTAGAAAATTACCATGGCTTTGTAACCAAAAATCAAACGCTCAATCATTGCATAGGAAGTTTTGGGGATTTAAGGTGCTTAAGGAGAAATTTTCACTTCAATATAAATTGATTTACTCTTAAATTAAAATTGTATTATGACTAATATTATTGTGTAGAGGTGTGGTGAGGGTAACCTGATACATTATGTGGAGTGCAGAGGTGTGGAGGAACCTTTCTTCCTCTGCACTTCGCACAATTTATCTATATTACTTCTTCCGCACCTTCGCAAATTCCATGAAAAATCGATTTTTAAAATGTCATGCAAATGTTTCTATTGCAAAATTTAAGATTTGGAAAAAAACCATGCACGAGAAAAATAAGTTGTACCACATGGGAAACCTTGCATGGAATTAACATGATCGTTCTGGCACATTCTTCGATGTATGCCACTATATATGGGCCGGTGTACATCTATAGGAAAACACAATAACTTTAAAATGGGTTTTATATGTAAAGAACCACACATAGATAGATAGAGAGGCACACAACTCAGCCTATTCCTCCTTAAAAAAGGCTTCTCCTTAGAGAGCCAATCAAGTATTAGTAGACCGATGAGAGCGTAGGCTAAGAGCTATTAGGGATAAATCACATACAATGGGTGCAAAAAATGTCTTGGTGATGGTAGTAGGAATGAAGAAGACTACAAGAGGTTCATTGATGAAACTACGAAACAATATGGGCATTATAAGTTTCTTTGCTTTAAACTTTTACAAGAAAAAACCATCCTTCCTCTTTCTAAATTTAGAGAATAGTATTCAATTCCTTATTGTATTTTCAGTGGATCATTTGGTGAAAAATTTTGGATTGGGACGTTGTTTTTTATTTGAGAAGTAGGCGATGCTTCCAGCTTCACACATATGATGGTATGGGTGCGAGTACAAGGATATGCTATGAACTTCAGAACATCGTCCCCTAGCATCATAACTGGAAAACTGCCATGGCTATGTAACCAACGCTAAAATCCTTTTTGTTGCATAGGTAGTTTTGGGGATTTAAGGTGTTTAAGGATAATTTTTCATTTAAATTTAAATTGATGGACTAGAATTGAATATCACATTTTAAATTAAGTGTTACACAGTATTTTTTCATTATCCCTGCTATCTTTTCTCCCGTACATTGGAGGACCTATTCCGGGACCTGTGAGAAGTGACATAACCTGAAAACACCTTCATTGTATCCCCTTGAGTATGTAATTCATATGCCCTGAAAACACCTTCTGCAAAATACCCATAAATATAGCCCTTTTTCCATTGGCGTTGTTCCATAGTGTATCACTCGCGCCAATGGGGGAAATCCTCCAAAGAGGGCGCGCCAGCTGGTGCTCTGTGTTAGAGTCGCACTAGCGCCAACCCAATTGGGTAAAGTTTTTAAAAAACAAACTTCCGAAGGTTCCTTCTAACCTATCCATGAACTGATTCCAATTTGAGTTAGTTCAGTTGTACTTCGTATCTCCCAAGGAGGAAAGTAGTTCTCCCCCTCTCACGGAAGCTTCCTAATGATAAGGACAATCCCATGAATCTAGTGGATGGTCTTATCTACTCCTCCTACCTCTATATAAGCTTGTTCTTTCACCTTTGACAAGCTAGTTAGTAATTCTACTCTTCAAGCTCCCAAATCTAAGTCCCGAAGTTTGAGAATTGCTAAGCTCATGTTGCAAGAGGCCTTGTCCATCCCTATGAGGCTAAATCTTTAAGGAGGAGATTCATGTCCAAGTAACCAAGGAGAGAGAGGCTTGTTCCCCATCCCCTACAAGCTTTGGAAGGAATGTGTTGCTAGACCCCATTTAGGCTAGTGGGATTGCCTCTGTCCGCAGAGGGGATTTACATGTACAACAATTTGGTGACTCCACTGGGGAGTTGGATTTTGCTTGTTTGTTTATCTTGTCTTGTTGTTTGATTTTTAAAGTTTAGACAGAGCCTGAAGTCTGGCCAGATAGCCTTCGAAATGCTATTGCTTTGCATTAGCGAAGTAGATCAACGCTACTTCAGTCCATCTCCGGCTTGGTTTACAAACTGAACGGCTTGGAACTTGCCTTGTTTCTTGGTTGTTTCTTGGTTTCTCCTCCTTGATTAGCTTTCTAGGTTGAATCCCTATGTTGCTTCTTGCCTTTGGTGTACCTGGGTCCTGTTGACTTAGCTTTGGATCATTTGTTTTTTATTTTTCCATAGCAAACTCAGCTGGCACTCTTTTATAGCGTTACAGTCGCGCCAGTTGGTGCCAGTTGCTCATTGACAACCCATGCCAATCCCTTAAAGGCGCTAGTTTTAGCCTGACAGTCGCGCCAAGCCTGGAAACTTTTGAAGTTTGCTTGGTTTTGAGCCTCCTGAGCTTGGTCTTTGTTCTCTTGCATAGATCACACCTGCATAATTAGAATTCTCATTTGTGCATAGATTACATTTGCATATTTTTCAAGTGAATTGTGCATAGATTACAATTGCATAGATGATATTTACCCTTTGGGTGTTTGCTTTTTTCTATCGATTTCACATTTCTAGCCATTGTGACTTTGTGTGTCGAGCCTTCCTTAGGAGTTTTGGTCTTCTATTGGTCCAATCAACTTTCTGATTGCCCCCTTGCACTCGTTTAGTGGTTGTTAATGGTTTTGTTGCGTTATTTGGGTGACTTGCTTTATCTTCACTTGAATTCCGCTTCGTCTCACTTTGAGCCTAGATTACACGGCTCATTGGTGTCTTTGGGACTTTTCTTGTTCTTTGGAAGTTTTCTTTGTGATTTAGGGAATTGAACGTGCTTGTATTGAATAGAATTTACTTGTTGTCATTTCTCAAATTTGTTTAGTGCATTTTTCCATCAACAAAAGAAAAAATCTCTTTAGCTTTGTATTAGTTAATGAGAATTCGAACTTTTAATTTTGATTAGTGATTAGTGATCTTAAAGAAAAGTTTGTTAATTTCCATTAGTTGCATTAGGGAAGTTCTTTGTTGTCTTGTGATCGTTTCATTTGTGTGAAAGCTGTCAAACCCTCTCGTAACTAGCCTTCATCGAATGAAATGACATATTTTGGCATATAGATTGCATTTAAGGAATTTTGAGAAATTACATATGGTAGGACCTGAAAACTGAAACCTAACACAAGATCAACTTTAAAATAAACCGAATGAATCTAACAACACATTGGAACATAACGCTCACATTCTAGAGGTCTAGGCTAGAGATGTGCTCCGGCGTCGTTAAACCTAGTCACTTTTGTTTTCAATTAAGGTTGGGTGATTCCTCCTTTTGTGACTCAACTGTGGTCTAGTACGGACTTGTGATCCTACGTACCATCGCGTATATATGGGGAGACTCCACTAGGTTATCATCATTGGTCCATAGGAAGCCGTGTCTACCGCCTTACAGCCCGTAACGCACCGACCACAACATTCGGGAAGATTGACTGCCGTACAGAAAGTCCTTGGTTTTTGTATGATTTCTAAGGTGTATATGCAGTTTTACAGATTGTCTGGTAAAACCCTTGCCTAGTTTCTCCAGAGTAGTCACTTTTTGATCCTTTTCGGATTCCTTAAAAGAAAAGGCTCACTTGAGCATTTGTCACTTTGGGCTCACTAAACATTCGAAGGAGACTAGAGTCATCTTTTTGTCCTTTTCTCGACTCTTTAAAAATGAAAAGGTCAAGTTATGTCCTGATGTCTTAAAATTTATTCGCCCGCGATCACACGCCCTGTGAGATTTTGTTTGTTGACCATTTGATTGTGTGTCTTGGTTCTTTTTCAGCCCCGTGTGTGCATTTTCTGTTTTTGATGGCAACTTTTCCAGAGTTCACCAACCCAGTAATCCCCTCTGAAGGGAATCCTGGTCATTTTCCTCCTTTTGGGAATGTTGGTGCTCCTTACATGGCAACGTTGTCCCTTCCTGGGTTAAATGTTGGGTTGCCTGTTTGGTTGTTCTCAACCTCTATGGTTCCTAGTGTCTCTACTACTGGTCAATCAGTTCCTCCACCCGAACAACATCATGTTGATTCCAAGGTGGACCTCTCCCCTTCTTCACCTATTTCTACGTCTTCATCTTCTACTTCGCCTGGTGAAAGTCTGGATTCAAGTAACCAGGTGGCTAAGAAGAAGAAGAAGAAGACGAAGAAGAAGAAGTCACCTAAGCGAGAGGCTAAAAGTGTAGTTGTTTCCTTGAGTACAACTCCGGTCAGAACTCCTTCTGCTCCTCCGCGGAAGGGTAAGTTTCCTTGTAAACTGTGCAAGGGAGACCATCTTCTCCGTGATTGTCCTGGCATTCCCAGGATCTTAAAAGTATGGTCTCACGATTCAGCCTGCCCCTCATCGTCCTCTAAAGCTCATGGCGATGCTACCCTACCAACTGGCAAGGGTAAGAAGAACGGGAAGCTTCGATTCCCCTGTAGGCTATGTGAAGGCAACCATCCCCTTCACATTTGTCCACTCATGGATAAAGCTTCCGTTGTTTTGGAAATTCTTACAGTTTCTTCACCCCAAATCCCCGTTGGTTATCAGAGGCTCTCTTCAGATCCTCTCCCTGTCGACAAAGAGATTGACTTAGATCCTTCTCTTGTCCATCTTCCTCTTCCCGAACCTGGTTGTGCTACGCCTGTTCTAGACCAACCATTGGTCGGAAAGAGTGTCGACTCAGGTTCACCACCTGTTGATCACTCTGTTTCGGAAGAGTGTCATGCTCACATTCTTCTCGTCTCATCAGATTCTCCTGAGTCTGAAAACAACTCTCCTATCCCAGCTGATCCCGAGAGTCCTTCTTCGGAGCAGGGGGAAATCATATGATTCCCCCACCGAGTAGTTCAGTCGTTTCCTTCGACTGGAGTCATTTGACTGCCTTCTGCCTTCCATTCCATGTGCCTTTCCAGATTACAATACATGCCTATGCTATGGCAGTACCTAGCACTGTCTTGGATGAGGGTGCATCTGTGAGTCTTATGCCTTCCACTACTTGGCAAGCTTTGGGCTCCCCACAGCTTGTGCCGGTCGCACAAAATCTGATGGCGTTTGATGGAGGAACTAGTCAACCATTAGGGATCCTCCCACAATTCCCTATTACTTTGGGAGGCAAAACCGTCTATATAGAGGTACTGGTTACCCAAGGTGCTTTAGATTTCAGTCTTCTCCTTGGCCATGACTATGTTTATGATATGGGGGCCCTTGTCTCTTCACTTTTCCGTGTGGTTTTCTTTCCACACGATGGAAGGATCGTGACTATCGATCAATTATCGTTCTTTAGTCCCCCGGTTCCACCTGCACAGTTGTCATCCCCTTCTGGTTTTTATCCACCAGTTGTATCTTCCCCACCGCAGGTCAACTACGTGGCTACTTATCCTGTGCCTGTATCCAGTGATGATGCTGTCGTGCATAGTGTCCTGGGGGCATTGGGTCCTGACTTCCAAGATGTTGTCCTTCCACTGGGAGTGATACTCTTGGAAGAAATGACTTCATGTTCATTATGATGAAGTTCGTTCAGAGCATAGTTCTCTTTCCTATGTCAAGCTCCTTAAAAAATGAAACTGGGTCTGGTCGAGCATAGTTCCTGATCTTGTGTCAAGCTCGTTAAACAATGAAACAAGGGTTATGAGGATAGTTCTTTTACTGTGTCAACCTCATTAAAAAATGAAACAACTCCCTTTCCAAATCGAGTCTTTTGATTAAGATCTCGTAAAATACAAGTCGAGTCTTTCCAAGATCTCGAAAATGAACCTTCATTCCATCCAATTTGTTGAATGCAATGAAGCTTTGGGGGCATGTACCTCGTTTTTCTCATTATGCTAGGGGCATGCAAACTCATAACAAGCATAGTTTTTCGTTTCAAGCTTGTGTAAACATGAAACCGAATGCAAGCAGAGTTCTCTATGGTTCAAGCTTGTGTAAAAATGAACCCATACCCGATGTACATCTTGCGATTGCTGTTTTTATCCGCTAAATTCTGTTAGATGAACCTTGGTTGTTTTCATCCCATCACCACCATCTCTTTGGCTGATCATATGCTTTCACTTGCTTGTTTTCCTTTCCTGAGGGACCGCAGTTAAGAGTGGTTTTGTTAGC
>APFE030445771.1:0-18979 GCA_000404065.3 Pinus taeda
GTTATGATTTGAAACCTTGCTTCGACTGAAACCCCAAGTGTAGAAGATAGTTTTGATTTTGAAATGCTAATAGTATAGACAGTGGATGTCAACAATATCACTGACTGCCAGAACAATCTGCCCATGCATATGCTCTTCCTTGATTATGAAATTGAAAATAGGTAAAGGAAATTATACCAATGAGATAGATCAATGCTTCAGAGAATGAAGATCGGTGGATACTCCTGGACTTATTATGGAGATTGAAGACACCACAAAAGTCAGACATTCCTTAGAAGTGAAGTCAGATGATCTTTGGTATCATAGAGATTTGTTCCTTTCACTTCTTCATAGGCACCTTACTAGCTAGTGCCAGTGAGAAGTATCAGTGATTTCTGAGGGAGCAACATATATTTTCTTACTATGCCAACTATTTTCCCTAGACTTGAATCTAAACAACAAATTGTCAACAATGGTGTCTTGTCACTTAAAAAAAAAAACTCAACAGTGCCTTGTGGATCTTAAACTCAACAAGTTTATTTATGCTAGTCTCTGTAAAATTACAGTCTTGATTAGGAGTTCTTTCCATGGTCATATAAGATGATGCCATTTTATGCTATTGGTTAGATTTCATATAAACAACGAATTCTCAACAATGGTGTCTTGTCACTTAAAAAATACTCAACAGTGCCTTATGGATCATAAATGCAACATGTTTATTTATGCCGGTCACTGTAAGATTACAATCTTCATTAGGAGTTATTTCCATGGTCATATAATATGATGCCATTTGATGCTATTGGTTAGATTACATATATATGGAGTATCGATTCCATATTAACTATGCATCAGTGCCAAAATATGTCGCAGAGAAGCGATGTAGATTGATGCCATTCATTCAAACTGACTTTGTTGTAGAGGAACATGTCAATCGACCTGTGTGTTAATGTTATACATAATGCACAGGAACAAAGTCTTGTACATCGTGACCATATGAACTATGTAGAGCCAAAGACACATCTATATATATACAGAGGACAGTGAGACACATATGTGCAGTGAAGCCTACTAGGTCACAGAGGAACAATGTCTCTATGTCAATGTGATCATTGATGAATGAATGAACAGTGTACAATGTAGTATACAAGAGATGGGAGACTGTAACTGAGAGCAATAAAAAGGTCCCTTAAGAACAATGAATATTTAGAGCGAGAGACATCCTGTGGCGAGAGTCATGTAAAAAAACCTACAAACTTTGTAACCAGAGTCATTACATCAGAGGGAACAACACATCAGTACTATCATTACTGAGACAATCCATCATTTAACTGGAACAAAATCATACATATCTTCATGAGGGAACACATTCTTACAGTCCACACAATCGATTGAAATGTTTGCTTCTGTTTCAAGAATAGAATCAATTATCCCTGAACAAGGGAACATATCATTATTATCTTAAAGCTTCGCTCGTTTAATTTGTTCTAGAATTATTGCAGCAAATCATTAGTAGCTGGGTTGTGTCTCTTCAGCTCCGTTCTATATAGATTGTTCTTCCTGGTCATCCTCTTTTCCCTCAATTTTGTTAGGGGCAATGAATCCCTCATGTTTTCCATGGCTGTCCATATCAAACAATTTTTTTTTAATTGGACTTGCATCAGTTATGCCATCAACAATACTAATGCTTTCTTGATATGCTTCATCTTCAACTGCATTTTCTTCTAGAGCTACATTGTAAGATCCACGTTCTACTTAATCACCATCTGTTAAGGGAATTTGGACATTCTTGGTGATATGCTCAATTACATCTTCCTCGTTTTGAGGAGTTGAACCATACAACTCATTGAGGTTATAAAACTCATTTCCATTGTCTGAAAAGTTGTCTTGATGCACTTCATCCTTTGAAGCTTGAATGTTCTCATATGTTCCTTGAAGTTCGTTGGACATATCTACCTATTCAGGATTTCTCACTTTCATGCAAACCGCATCAGGAGAGCCATCATTTTGCTTGTGAAATATAGTTTCTTCAACATCCTGAGTTTCAGCCATTGAAGTAAGTTCATAATGCTCCTTTCTTTGATATACAGAGTCATGAAATCCTTCGCTAGTTTTGGGATCACTCAATTCATCTTCTTGAGCTTCACCATTAACCAGTGAGATGTGACTTTGCTGAACATCATTTAGAACTAAAAGCTCCTCTTCACTGCATTCCCCAGGTGCTTGACCTTCACTATATGATGCCAGCTGTGACAGATTTTCTAGAGACAAAGTCTAAAGAACCAACCAGTAACTATGTCTAATGGGAGGCAAAAGGTTCCAAGGTATTTTCCAATGTTAACGGATACAATAACTGTCTCAGATAATCACAAATTTCTTCGGTTAGAAGTGGCTAGCTAACAAAATGTCTACAATTCCTCTGCCCTAGGATAAAATAATGCTAATCTGGCAATAGAGAGTTAGGGCTCATAATAATCCATTCATTAACAATACTGAAAAATAACCCTACGCACAAAAAGTTTAGGGGATTCCATCCGTTGTTCACATAATGTGTATAAACAGCGCGGACAATGTCAAAGTTGGTGAGGGTAAGTTCAGACGGATCAACTAACCTCTGTGTTGCGTCTTTATAAGCCGCATAGATTTGTCGCACTGCCTCCCTGACCCGCGAACTTTCTTTCTCTCTTGCCACCAATAGCTTCAATTTATGGAAGATCTGGTATTGCTGGCCCTTTTTCGTTCCCACCGCATCTTTTTCTGTTTTTGGTTGTCCTCCCAAGTCCCCTCCTTCCATATTTTTTCCTATTCCAAATCGGGGTTTTCCCAGAGCGAATGTTCTATGGTCAGCATATTGAAGATGGAGCGAGATCCATAGGTTCCAGCGCTGGCCCTTTTTCATTCCCACCGCGTTTTTTCTGGTTATCCTCCCAATTCCCCTCATTCCACCTTTTTTCCTATTCGAAATCGAGGTTTTCTGGAGCGAATCGGGGTTTCCTGGCACGAATGATCTACGAGGTTTTCTGGAGCGAATCTGGGTTGTCTGGTGTGAATGATCATAGATCAGCGCATCGAACATGGGAGTGAGATCCATAGCTTCCAGCACTGGTTTTTTTTTCGTTTCCATCGCCTTTGGTTTTCTGGAGCGAATCGCGGTTTTCATAGCCCATTGAACATGGCAATGAGGTCCATAGGTTCCAGCATTGTTAGGGGAGGCCAAAAAACAATAATCTATTTATATGGATTTGGTGCTTCCTACCAGTTGGGGCTAACAAAGCACATTATGGAGGTCACACTTCCTAGGGTGCTTACTAAAAACTTGATGCAATCCAAGTGGTGACATTTGATCTACATACTAACAAATGTGATTTATTCCCTTTAAGGGTTTCTGCGTAAAGATATGTGTATGGTACTTGTAACACGCCTCCCTTGTGTACTAAATTATTGTAAACCTAAGCTAAGTTAAATCTACGTGTGATATCCTTCCTTGGGTTTTAAATGTTGTAAACCTAAGCGAAGGAAATATAGGTGATATGTAATATGAAAAGAAAATGTGTTGTTAAATAAATTAATAAAATAAATCACTTGGAGGGTGGAGTACCAAGCGAGAGAAGATGCTTGCTAAATCCCATGAGGAATGGGATAGGGATGAATCTTTCAAGATAATATTATAGATGTGATTCTAGATAAGCTTGGATGGATTGGATATCCATTGGATGGATGGGAGATAAATATCCATCAGATATAAAATATTTGCGGGAGAGAAAGGCAAGATTTTATGTGGAAAAGAGTGGTGGGAGATAAAGATGAGATTTGCCAGAAAATACCTAGGAAAATGGAAAAATCCATAAAGCAAGATGCCGCTAATGGTAACTAAATCATGAAAGAGGGTATTAAATACCCAGTGCATTGATCAATTGAGGACAGTTGATCCTTGGCAAGATCTTCGGCTAGGAGCCGATAAAATATATAATTTACTATGTATATAACATGTTATTATATGGTCCTTATAAAATAAGGATCTCAAATTGATTAAATTATGGTATAACTGTGCATAGTGACTTATGCATGATGAGAGTGTGGAAGCATTGACATTCAAATCCACTCCATATAAAATATTATGATGATATTAAATCACATAAAGACCGATGGGGTTTATGGATAAATAGAAGAGTGGTCCTTATCCAATGAGGATTTAATGATGTTATCATTCTTTCATCATTTGAAGTGAAGAAACTGGTCTAGTAAGGCTCCAAGATTCATGTACTAAATCTGAAGTATGTTCTACCAGAATTGGTCAACAATAAAAAGGATCGGTGGAACTAATTTGTTGAATAACATTTCTCTTACGTGTATAAAAATGTGGTATGATTTCGATGGCGTATTTATCCCGCTAGCCCCCTTCCTCATATTATGTTGTTGACGAACTTAGGACTTTTGGTGTTTCAAACTCCAAATTATGACCTCCTGCAAAAGTTTTTCATGTGCTCGTCTTAGTGCTCGAAGGAAAAAATTGCCGTGATATTGGACTGATTTGGTACTTAGCTTAAATATCGGGTGAAACATGGGGAGTCTCCATTAATGGAGAACCAATGTTCTTTTGAAGCTAGATTCTGACAAGCCCATAGGAAGATCTAGGAGAGATCGACGACTTTGATATCAATCATAGTATAAGAGGGGTAGAGATGTAAATTGAGAAGGGGGTGAGGCACTCGAACTCTTAGTTTACAATCCGGCCTATTAAACTACTACAGGGAAAATCCACATGGCTCGTCATATCAAGCTCATCCCTTGTGACCCACTGCCTGGGGAGTTGATAATTGTCCCGACTAGGCATGAGAAAAGTAGCGAAAGCCGAGAAAGCAGTGATTATTTCAATTAGAAGTTTTCACAAATGGAATGATGGCTGGCGGGTAAGGCAATAACACCATCCAAATATTAGAAATGAGAGAAATCCCAAACACTGTTATAAACAATAAAAAAGTTGCATGTATGGTTACGCTATTGCAAATATGAGGCATGGGAAAGTTGTCGTATATTTTTTTCTGAGAAAGCCATGGTTGTAAGTTTAAGGAATGCATCCAAGCAATAGCACTATTAAAAGCCAACTTTCTGGTTTACGGATCTAGAAATGTGATCTACGGACATGTTGATAAAAGCTATCACATAACACACTTTTATTCTAAATAAAGATATGGATAGGATGAGGATCTAGATTAATGGAGTAAGACATGTCTATAATCCTTATCTAACCACTATGACATATAAACCTTGCTAACATGGGCGGTGGCTTTTATTGTTATGTAAAGAGGAAAGAGTGGATAAGCTATAAGATTTCTAAGTCATGCCAATAACCAAATTTAGAAAAAGGTTACTATAAAAGCAACACCCTCTCTATAAAGATGATTCACTGCAAGCTCAATCATGCATCCTTCTCCTTTTTCCTTTGTGTCGTTCCTCCACTTCTTATAGCCAAATTTCAAATTCATTAATAAAAAATGAAGAGTATAGGGTTCAAGAGTAGCAGTATTTTTAGTTATTATTGTCACTTCCACCATCATGCCTGTTCTTGGCAAGGGAGACATTGGCTTCCACTGTCCTCCAAGTGGAGGCTTCATCATGTCTAGATGAAGAAATGAGGTGAGAGGCCAGCGATGCGCAATTGAAGGAAGGGCAGAGGCAAGATCCATTTTTGGTTGGCTTATAATATTCGACAAGGAGTGAATGTAAATATGGCATGAATATTTACTTCATTTAAACTTGAACCAGTTGATTCCCTGGGTATTTGAAATTTCAAGGACGTGAAATTCAAATTTCTTATTCACCTTTCGCTAGATGAAAAATTTCCTAATTGTGGCTCATAATCTACTAAATCTTTCCTCTGACCTTACCTCTTATTTATTTTGATAAACCTGGTAGCAATGAATGCCTATGATAATGGATGTATATGTTTCATATATAAAGGAAATTAGTTTTAAATTATAGTAGATTTACTGATGTTGTCCACCATTCTGTTTAGTTACTACTTACATGAAAAATGTTGTGTGGTTACTTCTAACCCTTTTAAATTTTTAAATCATTTAGCTCATATACGTAAATGTGGTGTTATCTATAAGCACAGGAATGACTTACATGTACCAATTATACATGAGTATATTTATCTAGGCAATCGTCCAAGTCTTCAAGGCAACTGCGCATGAGAAATGCACACTTCCTTCCTTGTGCGCAGTTTCCACTTGTGTTGTGAAGATATGCGATGATATTCATTGGTGAAATGAGCTCACACGCTCAGTTGTTTATAGGTTCCAAGCGTGGTTGTGTGTGGGGGTGGTCGCCCCTTGGCCGACCCCCAATTCCGCCACAAACGCGCCCTAAAACCTTATCATGGCTGTCAGCCTTGCCAATGCAAGCCTCTCCTCACGCCATATAATTTTTCTCAATGCTCGGTCATATTTCCAAGTCGCTCGCTTATCGTCGCAAACCTGTTCAGAGTAATGTCGCATTTTGTGCGACGGAGCCATCACATGCCCGTTCGGCACGCGCCTGTCGTGCCCGCCCGCCCGGTCGCCCGGTCGCCCAACAAACTTTGATACCCTTAAAGTTAAATCCGCGCCGATAGTAACTACAACAGTCAACTGAAGATTATTTACAGTCAACTGTACTCTATCTAAGAGAGAACTGAGGATTATTATAGTTATAGATCGCAATTAAGTTGCGAACAACGATATTTATAGTATAGTTCAGATTCGTAATTAACTGTGAACTCCATCGAATAACGGATACATTACGTGATTCCGTTAGAATTCAAAGAGATTGAATGAAGTTAAAAGGTACAACCCATTGCCCACCATGCAATCAGAGATTGGATTTGAAGCTCAGTCCCACTATGCAATCCATTGCCCCTTATGCAATGAGAGATTGGATTGGATGAGACATTGAAGCTCAGCCCCACTATGCAATCAGACGATACAATCCATTGCCATGAGTTGTAAGCACCCTACAGTCGAGTTGTTGTTGTAGAGACATTAATGAGAGGTTGGATTTGAAGCTCAGCGCACTCAGTCCCACAGTCAGAGTCTTCATAGCAGAGCTCAATGGAACGCTTTATGGTGAAGCCATGATGAGCTTGGCTGTGAAGAATCCGAATGTGGCAGTGAGGACGCAGATCAAGCGCTAACTGCATGGAGTAATATTTTGAAAGCTTATTATGCTAAAACAATGGGCAAAATTGGATTTTTTTATATGAGTTGTGTGTATTTTGCATAAAACCGTAGAATTTGAACACTAAATCTAATTGAGAGTTGCAAGAAGAGTAGTTCTCCAGGCGACCTTTTAATTATTTATTATGAGTTAATGAAGTGATTTAATATTAATTATTGTGAGTTAATAGAGTGATTTAGTATTTAAGCTATTTAATCTTAACGTTGCTAATTTAATGCTGTTAAGTATAGTTTAACAATTTGTTTTCATAAATTTTAAAATTTGTTAAATCTTAAATAATGTTTTTGTTTTTAACATCGAGTTTATATAATGTTTTTATTTTCTTGATCAGAAGAATAGATAGTGTTTGATTTATAAGGGAATATAAATTTATATTTATGAAGATGGTAGAATTGAAAATTGTATTTTTGATTTTAGAATCAGGGTCACTTTTATAGTGGAGTGTTGTATATATTTTTTTTTGAATTGTGATGAGATAAGAAGTTAGATTTTATGTAGTGAAAGTATTTCATTTCTATCACCTTAAGTGATAGGTTTGTGTTTGTGGATTTATTATTGGATGGAGGATATGTTATTGAATTTTCCATCCAATTGTGTATACTTTGAGTTTCATGTTATATATATATATATAACTCAATCTTCATTCATTTGACAAGTGTTAAATTTGAATATCTTGGTTTTTTTTTTGCTTTGAAACATGGAGACTTCATATATGCATAAGTATAAAAAAAAATTGAGGAAAAAAATGAATAATACAAACTATATGTTGTTTTATTTTATTTTAAAATTGTATATTGAATTCTAAATTAGATATTGGAACAATATTATTTTGAATAAGTGTAATTAAAAATATCATAGTTTCTTAAAAAATATTTTTTACTATATATTAAAATTTACAAGTTAAATATAGATTTCACTTGAAAATTTAAAAAATGAATCTTTTAATATAGTTAATGAAAAATATTTTTAACACATCATATAATCTTAACTATAATAGTTTATGACAATTTCTTATATTTAAGAGTAAATGAATTAATGAATCATTTTTTCATAATTCCGTCATAATATTTTAATTAAAAACAACATTATTTTTATTCTTAAATTTTTTGACTTATTTTTAATATAGTAATTAACAAAAAAACAATAAATTCATAAAATTGCAATGTTTATCAACTAGTCATATAATTAAATAGTTACACCAACTCCTTATTTATAATGTATCATAAACATATATTTATTATTACTATTTTTTAATAAATATATATTTATTATTAGGGTTTTTTTGATGCCACTAATATGAAGACCTACAGGCTACTAGTGTAAGTATCATTCCTACCTGACATACTCCGCTTGGTCCCCCCGAGGGAATATGTAGAGTGCTCACCTGAGTGAGCGAAGGTGAGGGGGCCCTCGCCTGACGATAGGAAGGTGAAGCTAACACATATAATCGAATTCGTGCTTGGTAGTGTCAATCAACTCATTCAAGTACCCAAGCCCTCCATATGCAACCTTCTTTCTCTCACCTCCCTCACTCGAACCTTTCCCTCACCCGATAAAGCACTCGTTAGATTGATAAGTGACCATCGATCCTTGGCCTAGGGGTGGTTTCTAGAAAGCTGTATGGGCGAGTCAGTCTTGGGTGGTCCCCGTACTCGGCCGAAGTAAGTTAGTAGATTCGTGCTGGTTATTCGGGGTAATGAGAAGCCGCGGTTTAAGCACGAAAAAATATGCCTTTTTTGCAGGGTTGGACAGGGATGATATCAAGGAACCCGTGGATGCTACCTAGAGACTAATAAAACGACACTTTTTGATCGACATGTGTTGACCCGTCGAATAAGCTTCGAGACGTTTTTGTCAAATAAAATATAAAATCTATCTATTAAATAAAAGTTAATACAAATACTTAAAACCACTTTTATAAACTTAAAAGCAAATTTTGTTACAAATTATATGCAAAACAATTCATATCCATGAAAACAAGTTACCTCAATTCCAAAACTTGAGTTCCATAATTCTTGTAACATACCTAGTAACCTCACATGTAAGGGAGTTAGAATTTTTTACACAAATTACCCACAATTAATTATCCAAATCACAACTCCACATTCCTCATTAACTATTAGATATGATGATCTTAGAACATAAAGTATGTAAAAGCAGGGAGTTAGAATTTTTTACAAAAATTACCCACAAGTAATTATCCAAATCACAACTGCACATTCCTCATTAACCATTAGATATTAGATATGATCTTCTTAGAACATAAAGTAAATATCAATAGAGAACAGTAAGTAAAATAACCATTGTCAACCACTATTGTAGTACAATAACATAAATTGTCTGATGAACCTTGCATCTATTTCCTGCTTTCCTTAAACATATTAATTAATCACATACTTAACATTATGATTATCACATCAAATAAAGAGTCATCATCATCAAGGATTCAGTATCATCAACTAACACAATAAGCAATCGCAACATTGAATACTTGAACACTGATATACCCTGGAAACACCGTAGCATGAAAACCAGCAAATGTTTAATCTTATTATTAAACACTCATGAGGGTTTTCACCCCTCACTCAATGGATTATAAGGGATTCCATCCCTTATCCATTGCTATAAAATATTACAATAAAATATCATTAAAGTGTCATAAAACTAGCTAAGGCTATTACATTTTTCATGAAACCCTTTACCTACATATTGCCACTTGCTACATCCTTGTGGCGTGATTGTTCTATCAATGTACGATCCCGCAACTCGTACTCATCTGCATGGACCATTAATTCTTTACCTTCCACAATGTTAAACATCACTTTTCTTTGGCACAAACTGCCATCGTTTCCTGTCATTTTTGTCGTCAACAAGCTTTGGCAACAAGATTAGATACAATATTAATCAATCAATAATCAACCTCTAAAAGTGAAATTTAACATCAACTTATGTGCATGAGAAAGCATGACATACTAATTAACTAGTACATATATTCAAGTAAATACCTGTTTTACTTCCACAATGTTTATTCATACTAATGCATATTTCTCTTTAAGAGATCTAACCCATTAGCACTACTAAAATGTATAACACAATCGTTATACCTTCATACATGTAATAAACTATTGTTTCTATGCCTATGCACATGTGTTCCTTTCACATAGTTATTTTTTGAGAACTCAACATAGTTTCTCTAACATACAAAGAACATATCTCTATATCACAATGAATATTCTTTGTGCATATCAAAGCTTATCATAATAGCCCTTCTTTAATGTGTGCAACACATATTCCCTTCTCTATAATACTACCATCATTTCATGTAACAAATTACATACTTCTTCCTTAAAGGAAGTCATTATAACCTCATTTCTCTATCTTCCTATATGTAAGTTTCTCATGCTTCCCTTTTGAAGAAATTATTATAGATACCCATCTTTATGCTTAAAAATCAAGAAACAATAACAATGTTAACTTAATCCCTTATGCACCAAAATCAAGAAATCGATCCAACTCACCTAGCAAGACAATCTTTTCAAGAGATTAATATTTTCAAGAAAGTTAACATCGATATTATTTTCAGAGATTCAACATAATACTTTCCCTACATACACACCAAATCACATTTCCAATGTCACAATAGCTACCCTTATGTGCATGCAACATGTGTTTTTCCGAACACAATTACTTTTACTTCAATGCACATAATCTCTTCATGAAACAAGTATGGATTCTAGTTCTTGCATGAACACTATTCATATGTGTCTTTTAAGGAAAGAATATTTTTCTTTGTTTTCAAGAGATCTCTCATAAAGTCATTATTTTCATACATGAAGAATTCACTCTTTTTCTAAAAGAAAACTATCTTTATGTGTATATAAAACATACGTTATCTTCAATAAAGTTAGAATGATTATCTATGTGGCTAGAAGCATATCATTAACTATTTCTATCATGCATGCAATGCATAACTATTTCACAAGAACTTCAAAATTAGCTAGTATGCCAATGCGATAAAGCATATATACCTTTTCAATAAAATCAAACTTAACTTCTATTTATTTTATATGCATTCTCTTTTCAATAAATGCAATAACTATTGTTTGAATATGTGTTCTCCTGGAGAACTCCTTATCAACGGCTTATGTTTTCATGTGTTGATGAATGTCATATTCCTCTTCTTTACAGTATGTAGATGTATTCATTTATGTTCTTTTAAAAATGCAATTTAACACATCATAGAAGTAAAAGGTCTTAGAAGGGTCCTTTGTGACACCCGGACCAGGATCACTGGGCACTATGTATTCCATCGACATTACGACTTCTTGTCTGTAAACCAATCAAAAGGGTGTTTTTCCACACTAGCATGCGTTAGCATTACCACACTAGCATGCGTTAGCATTGCGTAACATACCTTGTCACTCCCTCCTTAACACACCTAGAACTCGCTCACACTATCTATCATACACTCTTATTCAATCATTCCATGCATTTTGACCTAGTGCTCCTTTGTGTTTCCCTAACACTCACTAACACTCCTTAGCATTCATTGGCACACTTTGGCACTTGGTACATCCTGACACGATTCCCTAGCACTCTAGCATGCCTTGGCACTACCTAGCATGCCTTATCACTCCCTCCTTACCACACTTGGAACTTTCTAACACTCCTTATCACACACTCTTGTTCATTCATTTCCATGCAATTGAAACTAGTGCTCCCTTGTGTTTCCTACCATTCCCTAGCACTCCCTATAATGCATTGGCACCACACCCTAGCACCTTGCACAACTTTCCATGCCTTAGCACTTGGCATGTCATGGCATGCCTAACATGCCTTGTGTCTGTCTATCATGTGTTCACACTTCTTAGCATTCCCAGGCACATGTTGACACTCCCTAGTTGTTATGCCCTTATAGATAGACTTACGTTTTTTGCAACTTGGTAAACCAAGCAGGTCATTGAAAAAATAATGTTGTGCCTAGTCCAAGGATTATGTGAAAGCAATTTTATATCCATCATATTAAATTACCTTAGTTTCAAAACATGATTTCCATAATTTTGTTGTACATATACTTCGTCGATAACATTAAGGTCTTTACATTAAGCTAGAGTTAATTATGTAGTTCTGCACCATAAATTTTAAAACACTCAAGGATAAGAGAACTTGTTGTTTGCACGTCATAAGCAATATAGATGATATGTTGAACAAACACTCGATCATTGTTGCAATGGTTGAGCCTAGTCAAAAGTAACATTTACCAAGAGGAGAAGTTATAGGTTAATTTCCCATAGTGTTTGGTGTTTAACAACTACAAAAGAATAGATCAATTGATGAACATGAAATGATGGAGTCTTGGAACATTCAAGAGGAATCCTTTCTAGGAATATTAAATGTGATTCAATGTTGATCGTAATTCAGCTGCAGATACTATGAAATATCGGACGTGTCATGGAAATGATTGGTGATCCCATTATTGAGTTAGATTTATCTCATTGAGTCTTGGTACATTTGAAAGGAATCCTTTCTAAGAGTATTAAATGTGATTTCATTTTTCTGGCAATTCAAATGCATAAACTGTGAAAGATGAGACATGTCATGGAAATGGATGGTGATCCCATTATTAAGTGAGATCTCTCTCATGGAAGATCATAGATTTAAATAAAGTGAAAAATATGGCTTTGATGAATTAAAGACAATTTTGTAGCTAATTGCAGTTGTTATAATATACTTCTCGAGCTATGTGACAATTAATGAGGATCCTCCCAAGTTTTGTAGGTGGTAAATGAAGCCTATTTTTTAGTAAGGTGAGTGATACTGAAGTGCACACTCAAGCCCCACAAAAGTAAAATAAACCAACATATAATCCTTATTCATTATACTAAAGACTTTGAATAGAGCCAATGTAGTTAGACTCTGAAGTACGGTCTGGGTAATGTTGTTGTATGTGTTTTAAGAGAAAAGAAAGACAAGAGCTAAGTTATTTGAGTAGAGAAAAAGGCTACTAAGGAGATCATAGCGTTAAGAACTGACCGAGGCTATGTATGAGAATGAGTAAGAGATATAGCTGAGAGAAATGCATATAAATATGACACCTATAAATATAGTATCAAAGTCATATGAAATATTTAGGTTGGGGCCTACACATTGGAATGTTGAAGATTCCATCTATGTTGGTTTATAAAGAATAGCTTGCGGGTTGTTTCCTCTAGCAAGTGGGTGCTTGCAAAATCAAGTGGTTTGTACTTATTGTAAGTTAACTAGATATCCATCAAAGAGGAATTTGGCACTTCTTTCTCATTGGTGCAAGTAAATATTATATGGATTTGGTGCTTCCTACCAGTTGGGGCGAACAAAGCACATTATGGAGGTCACACTTCCTAGGGTGCTTACTAAAAACTTGATGCAATCCAAGTGGTGACATTTGATCTACATACTAACAAATGTGATTTATTCCCTTTAAGGGTTTCTGCGTAAAAATATGTGTATACTACTTGTAACACTCCTCCCTTGTGTACTAAATTATTGTAAACCTAAGCTAAGTTAAATCTACGTGTGATATCCTCCCTTGGGTTTTAAATGTTTTCAACCTAAGCGAAGGAAATATAGGTGATATGTAATATGAAAAGAAAATTCGTTGTTAAATAAATTAATAAAATAAATCACTTGGGGGGTAGAGCACCAAGCGAGAGAAGATTCTTGCTAAATCCCATGAGGAATGGGATAGGGATGAATCTTTCAAGATAATATTATAGATGTGATTCTAGATAAGCTTGGATGGATTGGATATCCATTGGATGGATGGGAGATAAATATCCATGAGATATAAAATATTTGCGGGAGAGAAAGGCAAGATTTTATGTGGAAAAGAGTGGTGGGAGATAAAGATGAGATTTGCCAGAAAATACGTAGGAAAATGGAAAAATCCAGAAAGCGAGATGCCGCTAATAGTAACTAAATCATGAAAGAGGGTATTAAATACCCAGTGCATCTATCAATTGAGGACAATTGATCCTTGGCAAGATATTCGGCTAGGAGCCGATAAAATATATAATTTACTATGTATATAACATGTTATTATATGGTCCTTATAAAATAAGGATCTCAAATTGACTAAATTATGGTATAACTGTGCATAGTGACTTATGCATGATGGGAGTGTGGAAGCATTGACATTCAAATCCGCTCCATATAAAATATTATGATGATATTAAATCACATAAAGACCGATGGGTTTTATGGATAAATAGAAGAGCGGTCCTTATCCAATGAGGATTTAATGATGTTATCATTCTTTCATCATTTGAAGTGAAGAAACTAGTCTAGTAAGGCTCCAAGAATCATGTACTAAATTTGAAGTATGTTCTACCACAATTGGTCAACAATAAAAAGGATCGGAGGAACTAGTTTGTTGAATAACATTTCTCTTACGTGTATAAAAATGTGGTATGATTTCGATGGCGTATTTATCCCTCTAGCCCCCTTCCTCATATTATGTTGTTGAAGAACTTAGGACTTTTGGTGTTTCAAACTCCAAATTATGACCTCCTGCAAAAGTTTTTCATGTGCTTGTCTTAGAGCTCGAAGGTAAAAATTGCCGTGATATTGGACTGATTTGGTACTTAGCCTAAATATCAGGTGAAACAATTCCTCGCGCATGGATCATATTGACTTTTAATAAGTCGGTAATGAGCCAATTTTGTGTAATAAAAAAAAGAGTGTAAAAATATAATCCAAGTGCACATAAAATGTGTATTGGATATGGGGAGTCTCCATTAATGGAGAACCAATGTTCTTTTGAAGCTAGATTATGACAAGCCCACAGGAAGATCTAGGAGAGATTGACGACTTTGATATCAATTATAGTATAAGAGGGGTAGAGATGTAAATTGAGAAGGGGGTGAGGCACTTGAACTCTTAGTTCACAATCCGGCCTATTAAACTACTACAGGGAAAATCCACATGGCTCGTCGTATCAAGCTCATCCCTTGTGACCCGCCGCTTGGGGTGTTGATAATTGTCCCGACTAGGAATGAGAAAAGTAGCGAAAGCCGAGAAAGCAATGATTATTTCAATTAGAAGTTTTCACAAATGGAATGATGGCCGGCGGGTAAGGCAATAGCACCATCCAAATATTAGAAAGGAGAGAAATCCCAAACACTATTATAAAAAATAAAAAAGTTGCATGTATGTTTACGTTATTGCAAATATGAAGGCATGGGAAAGTTGTCGTATATTTATTCAGAGAAAACCATGGTTGTAAGTTTAAGGAATGCATCCAAGCAATAGCACTATTAAAAGCCAACTTTCTAGTTTACAGATCTAGAAATGTGATCTACCGACATGTTGATAAAAGCTATCACATAACACCGTGTTATTCTAAATAAAGATATGGATAGGATGAGGATCTAGATTAATGGAGTAAGACAGGTCTATAATCCTTATCTAACCACTATGACATATAAACCTTGCTAACATGGGCGGTGGCTTTTATTGTTATTTAAAGAGGAAAGAGTGGATAAGCTACAAGATTTCTAAGTCATGCCAATAACCAAATTGAGAAAAAGGTTACTATAAAAGCGACACCCTCTCTATAAAGATGATTCACTGCAAGCTCAATCATGCATCCTTCTCCTTTTTCCTTTGTGTGGTTCCTCCACTTCTTATAGCCAAATTTCAAATTCATTAATAAAAAAGGAAGAGTATAGGGTTCAAGAGTAGCAGTATTTTTAGTTATTATTGTCACTTCCACCATCATGCATGTTCTTGGAAAGGGAGACATTGGCTTCCACTATCCTCCAAGCGGAGGGTTCATCATGTCTAGATGAAGAAATGAGGCCAAAGGCCAGCGGTGCGCTATTGAAGGAAGGGCGAAGGCAAGATCCATTTTGGTTGGCTTATAATATTAGACAAGGAGTGAATGTAAATATGGCATGAATATTTACTTCATTTAAACTTGAACTAGTTAAATCATTTAGCTCATATATGTAAATGTGGTGTTATCTATAAGCACATGAATGACTTACATGTACCAATTATATATGAGTATATTTATCTAGGTTAATGATGTTTAGGAGAATGATTGTAGTTTATGCATGTGACTCCTTTTAAATTGAAGTGTAGAGTTAATAGTGGAAACATAATATACCATTATTAATACTTGGACCAAGGAGCCTTGATGCAGGAGCATCTGATTCAGAGGAAAATTCTTCTGATTTATTCCATAAAAAATCAAAAAAATCTACAGGCAAGGAGTGGGATCCTTAGACTGCTGTTTTCCATGTTTTTTTAGTTAAATTTAGAAATAGAATATGCCATCTTTTCTAGATAGAATAAGGCATACTAGATTAGAATAAAGAAAAGCTAAGATTTTTATGTATTGTTACTTCCTATATGTAATTTCTTTTGTAATAAAGCAGCTAGGGATAAGAAGGAAAAAGATGAAAAACTCAGCTGCTAAGTAGGAAAGTTTTTTTTGTCCAGGTAAGAGTCTAGAATTAGAATTTTCTTTTATGCATGGAAAAAAAAGGACAGTGTGTGTGTCTTGAATAGAGAAGGAGCGCAGACCTGAAAAGAGGAATGGTTGTTTAGCTGGGAAAGGGAATGAACCCGAGCTGTCCATAATTGATGGCTTGAATAAAACAATTTAGAAGGGTGTTTACAAAACCTGGCGATGTCAATTCTATGTGCATGCCTGTAAGTTATGATTTAAGTACTATGTATGCTGTCAATTGTCAATTGTATGCCTGAAGAATTTTAGATGGAAGGCTGTGGCGGGGCTTTTTAGAGACTGTGTAAAAATATATATACCGTGGCTGCTTAACAACTGGTTCATTCACTGTCCAATCGATTTTCTTTACGCTTTCCAAATGATTCAATTATGTTGCATTAAATTATCCACAGTGGTTATAGAATTTACATATACCGTGGGTGTGATTGTTAAAGTTATATCATAAAAAAGTGGTGTTTGTTATTATTGCCGCGCGCTGCCTCCATAAAATTAAAGCGCTATTCCTATAGATTTAATATAACGCCGTTGATAACACGTCATAGCAGGTCATGAAAGTAAATGGAACTGTGCCCTGATGCAGCGTTATGAATTTGTATGAAAAAACCGTGAAGTAAAGCGCTGTTGATTCCTCTATGGTCGTTGAAAGGCCGTGCGCCACCGTTGCATGGAGTATTTTTATTACATTTATATATTTGTGTAATCAAAGAAGTCTGTGCTCAATTTCTATATGTAACTTGTTTAAATGAACAAACCAGTGAGCGGATAAGACAGATCAAAAAGGCGGAATTGGTACAATTTTGTGACCGTTCTTATAAGCATTATATATGTTGAAAAAGGAGAGAGTTCATGACTGAGGATCTCCAGCAATTGGAGAAGGAACAGATTGAAGACATAGAAGATACAACAACCAGATTCGGAAGATTGTCATTGCAACCAAACAGCAGTCCATCATTTGTGGTATCAGAGCCAGCAATTGGCAGTGAAGTAAATCTTAGGAGCAGTAGAAGGATGGCTTTTAGGGTTGGAAGAGGACAAGGACGTGGATGTGGTGGAAGAGGACGGCATGCCGGAGATGTCGAGTTGAGAGAAGATGTAGAGGAGCTGCGAGCTAGGTTGGATGCACTAACCTCTGGCAGGAATATAGATGATGGAGACGTGAGTGAACCCGAAGCTGAAGATACTGAAGAGGAAGCAGCAGAGATTCCTCCTGAGATGAATATCTTTCAGTCAGTGATGAAAGCCACAGCCAGGCCATGGAACCAGTTAGTACTAGTATATCAAGGAGGACTAAATCGAGAGGAGCTGATTGACTGGATTAACAGTATGGAGAAATTCTTCGATTATGAAGAAATGGAAGAGGAGAAGAAAGTAAAGTTTGCTGTCACCAAATTAGTGGGCCATGCAGCGCTTTGGTGGGATGGTGTACAGGCGGAAAGGAGAAGACTGGGCAAGCAGCCAATCAAGAATTGGAGCAGGATGGCAGCAAAGCTTAAAGGTAAATTTCTACTCATTAACTATCAACAGACATTGTTTAGGCAAATGCAAAATCTAAGGCAGAGAGCTTTGACAGTAAAAGAGTATACAGAAGAGTTCTATAAGGTGAGTATAAGAGCTGGAGAAGCCCAAGACACAGCTGAGAGAGTGGCTAGATATATGAATGGCCTCAGAATGGACATTCAGGATGAAATAAGTCTATTGTCTCCAAAAACAGTAGATGAAGCCTATCAAATAGCACTGAAGGCTGAAGAAAAACTCATAAGGAAGTAGTCTGCCAGGGGGAGAGGGAATTTCAGAGGGAAAGGAAGTCAAGGTGGTAGAGGAAGGTCTACAACACCTAAATATGGAGCTAGCAGTAGCTCAACCCCGCATGCATCCAGAGGAGGTGATGCAAGAGGCAGAGGGAGTTTTTACAGAGGAAGAGGAGACAGAGGAAGGGGCAGAGAAATAAGATGTTACAGGTGTAACAAATCGGGACACAGAGCTTTTGAATGTCCAGAGAATGCATAAGTAAGACAGAGAAATGCAATTGTTGCTCCAGCTGAGAGAGAGGCACCAGTTACAGCAGTACCAGAAGAGGAAAACACACCAGAGAAAGGAGAATCTATGGTACTTAACAAAGTTTTGATTAAATCAGCAAAGGAGGTGACTAAACCGCCGCAAAGGAAAACTTTTCTCAGGATAGTATGCAAAGTTCAAGGGAAATGTTGCCAGATGATCATTGATAGTGGCAGCACTGACAAATTGGTTTCTACAGAAGTAGTGGAAAAATTGAAG
>APFE030445776.1:0-13554 GCA_000404065.3 Pinus taeda
ATACTATGGGGAATACCCCCAATCTATCCACTAGACACTCCTCCAAAAACTCTGTCAATAACCTTCAAATTGAACTGCAACTGATAAGCACTTTGGTGAATTTTGGGTGAATTCACCAAGTGAAGAGATGGGTCCTCGCCCACTCTCACTAAATCACCTGAGGGTTTCCATCCTGGGGCTACCGAAGCTGGGACCCAGGTTCTCCAAACCTCATCAAAGACCCAATACATAAATCCAAGATGTCCCAATGATGTGCTCCCCCACTCCTTTTATAGATCTAATGGGTCCCCCTCCAACCTTCTAGAAGTATTTTACTTTATTATTTTATTTTCATTCTAGAAGATTCTCCCATTAACTTTACCCTAAATGACTTTATTTTAGTCAATTTTCCCCTTTTTGGCCTTTTTTCTCCTATTAAGCACCTTCCCTCTTTTTATCAATAAAGTGGTTAATTAAAAATCATTTTTTTAACCCGGAAACATGATTATTTGGCCATCATACCTTCCTCGTCCACTGGAAGCCTCTCCTCACCATCCCTGGAAATCCATCCTATCTACATCATAACGAAAATAGAAAAAAAATGGGAACAGTACATTTGCTCACCAATTCTCCAAACTCTCTAAATGCAAGCTATGTACAATAAATGAGGCATGTGTGGCTTTCA
Source organism: Pinus taeda (assembly GCA_000404065.3). NCBI lineage: Eukaryota > Viridiplantae > Streptophyta > Pinopsida > Pinales > Pinaceae > Pinus > Pinus taeda. The sequence goes on from APFE030445776.1 coordinate 665, forward strand.
TTAATGCAAGGCAACCTAGGATTTTTTCAAACTTTTTTATATGTTTGTAGTATGCTTACTTATTTCATATTTTGGGGTCTGTGTCATTATTATGAACCAAATACATTAAAACTAGAAGTACACACCATGTATACCAATGTGAGTGTGAAGCACAACTCCAATATAGATAGCAATAGGAGAAACCCTTCAAAATACCCAAATACATTCATACATCCAAATCACATGCCCTCAATAATGACTACATAATTCCTATATATACCATTCACACATTGCACATGTGGTCCTCGTTGATTTTTAGGGCATCCTCTGAATTGATAATTAGTTCTCATGATTTTCATTAGATATCTTTTCTTGTGATCTTTTCAATTATTAAAAAATTTCACGAAGGAGCTCAACAGTAAAAAAAATGCCATAAGGATCATAACGAGACAACCACATAATAACACACATATTTACCCTAGGAAAACCCAGATGGGGGAAAAATCCAGCAATTCTTTCCTTCAAGAATCAATTCAACAAGAGACATCACAAACTGACCAGCAAAGGCATCCACCAAGAGTCCAAGTCAAGCCCTCCTCAATTTGTCTACAACATAGCTCTGAAAACTCAGCCTATCTTCCACAAGAATTTGGACTTGGCCACATAGATATCACAGAGAAATTCAGCGCCTTTTCATAGAGTATATGCCACAGAAAACTCGGTCCCTCCATAGAGATAAACCACATAGAACTCAGCTTCTTTACAAGGATTAGTCTTGTCTTCGGTTTGCTTCTTGATCGTCTTCGTTCTGCTCCTTGAACTCCTTCGTATGGCTAGAAGATGTTGTATCTTGATGATCACATATAATGATGGATGAGTGCCCTATATATAAAGATCATTAGGCCAAATGGGTCCCATGAAGAGTCGGGCAAACTTGGACAGCTTGTGGAGCCAAAAACCAAAATTTTATAATTCAATTCTTTCTTTTTAACAAGGTCACGAAGAACGTGCCTTGTATTTTTTTTCTTTTGACAAAAATAAGATTTTCTTTTGAGCCTGAAGAACATGCAACAAAAAATATTTTAATATGCAAAATTTAACAGTCCCTTCATTTTTAGGTTGACCCTCTTACATGTACATTTACAAATTGCATGCACATTTAACCTCATATATGTCCCCTCTTAGGGTCATATCATATACATTTAACCCCATATATGCACCCCTTGGGGTCATATCAATCATGCACTCAATGTGCCCAATACAGTCTTGAGCAAGTTGGTGAGTTACTTGATTGAGTTGAGTTGACAAAGTCACATGTTGACTCAATCGAAGTAACAAGTCAAGTCACTCATTTTTTGCCAAAATCAAGTCAAACACATCAACGTCAAGTGATTCAATCGAGTTGTGCAACATCAGTATCCACATTTCATTGCATTGTAGTTATCTTGAAAATAAAAATAATTTGCATTTGAAACCATTGTAGAGTATCCACAGTAGGACTTGATTTAAAAATCATCATCACAATAGGTACACTAAATTTGTAAAATAGCTCAATCCATCTCCACCAATTTTCATGATCACCCTCTCCCTACCTTTAGCCATCATCCTATCCATAGTTGAAAACTCATGCTTTGTGTATTTTAGCAAGACCTCTAGTGAATTGACTTTTCTTACTACCACAGAAAACATCTCTCATTTAAGATTTGTTATTACCATCCTCATTGTCAAGACTCATAACATCATTTTCCCATAGATTTGTTTCCATCACAAGGTTAACCACTCCATGCAAACATCATCCAATTGTTGTTGATTAATTCTCAATTGTCCCAACAAAATATAAAATAAGTTTCTCAAGCTCTTTTTGATATCTTCTAGGAACACATGGAAGGTGAAGCAAGAAGCAAATGTTCTATGTGAATGATGTCATTTAATAGAAATGGCACTACATAACCTACAAGAGTATATATAGGCACTAGAGACCTTTTGCACAGAAGTAGGCATGGAAGTCATTGTAGACAAGACCAAGACCAAGACCGAGGTGGATATACTCCTCAAAGAGTACACAAATCAGGCTCAAATCAACTTCAAAAATGAGACTATGGCGATCACCCAAAACTATGAATACCTAGTTTAGAGTTCAATGAAAAGCTGAATTGGGAGGTAAGCGCAAGGAAAACACTCCAGGGCAGATGGAAGAAAACCTTCCGACTACAAAACAGTTACAGGATAACAGAGGCATGGGATTTGGGATTAATCAGCTCATTCTTTCAGACACTCATTACACCAGGGCTATGAATTGTTTTATGGATATGACTTGCAAGATATCAGAACCAAGCATATCAAAAAACAAATGGAACCAGATAGAGGGAGTGCAAACACACGGTAACAACATGTCCTTGAATAATACAACTACTCATGAAATCCGTCTAGCAGAAACAGGTTTGTAACTTTGTACCTAATAGAGTTGAAGCAATATGGAGGCTGATCCAATATAAACAAAGATTGAAGGAAATGGACAGCAAAAAGGATCTTGAAGAGAAAAAACACATGGGAGTTACAATGCAGAAAATGGTTGGAAAGCAAGAATATATTGAAAGAAAGTTGTCCACTACAAATTGACCTACAGCTTGTTACAGGAATGGCAAATAGAAGGGGACAGCAAAGAATAAACAGTACATAGACAAGTTCAACTCAACATGCAAAATCAAGGTACAAGAATACCTGAAGATAAACAGCCCACAGAGAGAGAAACATATATTAGCCTAATTATGGAGATACTTGCATAGGCAAAGATGTGAGACAGGAAGATGGAAGGAGAATAGGGAGAAGTGGGAATGTAGAGCTTGCTAGGTGTGTAGGAAGGGAAGGTGGAGACACAGAAACACTTCCTACACCACCATGAGGCATACAGCTAAATCTAAAAGAGGTCAGCATTGGAGAACATCAATTTAAAAAAGGTGTTCTGAGATGCACAAACAGACACTGAAAAAGGGCATCAAGTCCTAGGGCATTAAGGACAATGCAACTCGGGGACAAGATGTTAAAATCCAAATCAACCGAAGTAGGTGACCCACCCCAAGTGTTACACCCAGATAATTAGCAGAAAACCCTTTTGGGACACGTTTTTTAGATGCCTTCTCTTCTCCCTCTCTTTATTTTTGCATTCCAGGTTTCTTATTTCTAAATGGGAATCCCACAATGAGATTTAAGCTTTTCTGTCCCACAGACAGATTGGCCTTGTAGATGTTTGATAAAAATTCTATTATGTTTTATTATATTCCTCCTTTCTTCCCTTCCCTCTTATCCTTTGGCTTTAGTGAAGAATTTCTGTATACATTAAATTGTTCCATTTGCTTGTCCTATCGGAGTTGACATGCGTCCTCTTCTACATCTTGATTTATCTCATATTTCCCCATTTCACTTCCTCATACTAGATATTCATATCTATTTCAGCTTCTCTACTAGTCTCAAATTCTTAATTCTTGTCTACTAACTTCATAGATGGAAACTTCTTCACTTTCTTGAATTTAGATAACAAATTATCGTATTGGTTTTGACTTCTCATCCCTTGTGAGTGTGATTTCTTTTCCTCCTCTCTCAAATGCACAAAATCGAAATTGGGAATGTTGTCACCATACCCAAATTTGGGTATAAGACTTTATAAACAAATCCAATGAGGTAGTTTATTCTTTCCTATTTTAAGGCATCGAAGGGATTCTTCAATTTATTGAACAGAATTGAGCCTAATCATCCATCATACAATTCACATATAGAGTTAGTTACATATGTACATCATTACAATGTGGCTCTCCCATTAGTGGGGAAAATATTAAGGATGTTGCCATGCAAAGTGCTTATGTTCCTCCAATTGGTCAATTTTATTATGCATTTTCTATGTTTAAGATTTTCTCAATATCACCAACCAAACACACCTCCCTAATCTATTCAATTTTGTTGTGTTCTCGTATTCTTTCCTTTGACTCACACACTGATGTTCCAAAATTAGACACTTCCAATAAACAAATAAAATCATTATGATTGAAGGATTACTGCGGCAGTTTGCTTGCGTCCTTTGAGTGTTGTAGCTATTGATAACTAACTTCCACATAGCTTTTTCCTTTCAGAATAATAAGATATCAATATGTTGCTGATAGAATTATGATATGACTACAAAGCACTAGCCTTGCTTTCTCCAATGCAATTCTCAATGTGGTATGTGGCCTTTAAGCCAACAATGTCTTCCCCATCATCATATTGTCAACTCAATACGACTTTATCTCTTTAATCATAGATGCACCCTTCTTCCAGTTGGACTAGGTATTCTTCCCCTTCACTTTTGGGCTTTGTCAAATACTATTTTTGGTTGAAAATTACTTGGAAGTTGGAACCACTACTAACATTCTCATCCACAGAAAGATTTGTGTATGCTTGACATTCTTTGGCTATAACTCGATTCAATGCCAGTTGCAAAAACTTGATAAGTTGTTCTATATGAAGTCCCATTGTGTCATCAATCCACTCATCAAACAATGAATACAGGTCAATCAAGTACACTCTCTATATTAGTATATTCTCATTTCTTTTGTCAATTTGTGACAATCCTTCTCAATGTCTTCTTGTATAATTTCCAGCAACATTCCAAAAATTTGAAATTTCTGACTACTAAATGACATTTTGGCATCAATAGACAAATACAATACATCCTCTGAATATATTGGCTGATGTGAGCTACCCTTCATCTCATAAATTCGAAAAGTACAAGGTATTCATATCACACTTGAATAATTTAAAAAAGTTATTTAATTCGCACACGCTCATTCTCAATTCATATTTTATAGTCAACAGGAAGTATTGACATTATTAGAATTAGTATATTCCGTGCAATCATACAAACTAGATAAAGTCACACATATTTTCAAACTCGAACCCTAGATTTCTCAATTTTTTTCTCCCCATCGTCTTAATAGGGCCATCCATAGAAATGGCAACTGGGGATGTTGAGGCTAACTGTACAAATCTCTCTATATAAATGTTTGATCATAAAGACTTCAATTTATCAAATCTCTGTATATACATGTTTGATGTTAAGGCTAGCTGTACAAATCTCTCTATATGCATATTCGATCATAAAGACTTCAATTTATCAAATTTCTGTATAGACATGTTTGCTCATAAAGACTTCAACTTTTTCTTAAATTTCTTTCAAAAGCGTTATTTTAATAAAATTCTTCAGCTTGGATGGAAGGTTTTCTGAAGCCATGCTTGGACGATTTCTCATTATACTCCGTTGACTATGGGCATTGTCCTTCACTTCTTACCCACAACTTTTACATCTGCACAGACTCTTCTGCTCTTCACTCCAAAAGGCACACACTATGAAAGTTCTTAGGGTGGTAACTATACAAGCATCGTCAAAAGTACGTAAATAGGCTCCCAAATGTGTAAATCTGTGAAATAGTCAACCTTCTTTGGTGTCGGGTCTCGAGTTCCATCCTCAGTAGCAAGGCAACAGCGACAGTATTTATGGTACACCCCTGCCACAGCTACTGAATACTGTTGCAATTGCACACAGGTACCTAATGGGCACTGTTGTAATTGGACCTTGTGGTGCCTTGTTGTTTACGGGATACGATAATGACAATGTCTAGTGATAGATAAATATTATTATAAAATATAAATTATATGTGGAGAAAAAAAACTAGGGTCGAATTTGTGTGGCATAGATTGCCTTTAGAAGCCAATTTCACACACCATTTACCGGACTATTCTACAGAGAGTGACAAGCAGAGCGCGATCCCATTCATTTATTTTATCTATGAGCAGTATAATTTTCATTGTGGAATTTGGGGACGAAATAATTACTATTGAAACTTAAATGAAGGCCAAACTAGCTTATCCCCGTTACCCCTTGCTTTCAGATGTGTTGCAAAATTTTAACTGCAGAAACTAATGACCTTCAAGACTTTGGTTCGGAGGATGCCAAATATGTTACCGAAAACAGAGGAGTGCTGAATTGTTAGGGTAGGCAATACGAGAAGGGCCGATCCCAGAAACCAGGACAAGATGTCAAACCCTCTGCAAAACCCCTGATAATTCACATTTGAAACAGCAACCGAGACCTAATAAATGCCCGCCCAAATCGTAATTCTGAGGACCTAAATTTCATCCAAATAATCAATCAAAATTAGGATCCCCAAAGCAGCTTATATTCAATAATACTGAGTATAAACAAACGGATGATAATTCTGCATTCAAGGGAGTCTTTGATCTGAGCACCCATACCTCAAAACCTATCAGAAAATTGAGTGTGCCTGTGCTATGGGATCCATCGCATGATGATGAGGAACCAATTGATGATAAGGAGGAGCCAATTGAGATAAATCCATGGCCAGAAATTGAATCAATGACACTAGGGGTTGTGTTGAACACTAATGTGGCGTGAACGACTTTCTTGCGTGGCTTGCGCTTTGACTGGTTCTCGTCCAAATGGAAATGTGAATTAAAGGATTTCAAATTTATGACGTGCGCTAAGATGTTTCATCCAAAGAAAAGAGAAGCAGACGGGAATATTTATTATTGATATTCATCATTGTAGCACGCAGAACGAATGTCAGTGTCTTTGTTCATGACAGCAATGGCTATAAATAGTCAAATCATGGTGTGAGTGGATGGAATGATGATTCCGACAATTTGACAAGGCAACCATTCACACAGGAATTTTAATGAAGACTTCTACTTTATAATGATGATTGATTCCAGGGTGGGTAAATTAATTTAAATCGTGTGGCAAAATGCAAATCCATATTAACAAGGATAACTTAGATTATTTTTAATTTTTACAGCTAATTTCGAATTTTTTTAATTATTAAAATTTTATTAAATATCACCAATCTGTAATAGTTTAAACTAATAAAAAATTTGAAAATGTATTTTAATTTTTTTCAAATTTCCATTCGTTTTAAAATTTTGATGATATATTTTTGTTTTTTTATATTTTTGGTTCATTTTCACGTGGGGAAATTCTCTGGACCGTCAAAAGTAGTTGAAATTTGGTCAAAAAAATTCAAGAAATGTTGCAGTAGTAATGTTTGAATCGTATTCTAATGATGGAAATAGATTCAGCACCATCAAAAGTTTCTGAGGCATCCAGAATCTTAAAGTTTGACAATTGTAACTTGGATTTATAAAAATCCTTGGAAATTTAATTAGAATGAGGCACCCAGAGTCTTCAAGTTTGACAATTGTAATTTGGATTTACAAAAATCTTTGCGAAATTTAATTAGAATTTGGCCAAAATTTCAATGATTTTCAAGACAAATTTGCAAGCTAATGTAAACTATGGCATTTTTGAAATCAAATATTATAAAAAACTTGTAAAAATAAAATAATTAATAAAATTATTTTTAAAAAATAATTCAAAATAAATATAATATATTACACAATAGTGGGTCTCCTTAAATAATTTAGATTCCATATAATTTAAGTATTATATATAAAAAGAACTTGTACAATTTTGTATATTTTATAGTGTTACGTTTAAATAGACATGTAAGATGAGTAGAAATACTTTCATAAAAAATCTTAATTAAATTTTAAAGTGTTTGAAATAGAGAATTAGTTTAGCTTATTATCTATTAAAAGAGTTTTTATAAATTTACAATTAGAGTGAGTTAAAACTACAAATAAAGTAATGAGGTTTTAGGTTTTATCTCCTAGTTATGTTTATAGTGATTATTAGACAAATTTCCATTAAAAAAAAATAAAATGTAAATTTTGAATATTTTATATTGTTATGATCAAATAGATATGTACAATTAGTAGAGATATTGTCATAAAAGGTTTCAATTAAATCTTATATTGTTTGAAATAGAGAATTAGTTTAGCTTATGATCTTTCAGTAATTTAAAAAGATTTTATTTAGAAATAAAGAATTAGTTTAGCTTATGATTTTTTTAGTAATTTTAAAAGATTTTATTTATTGCCACTGTAATGTGCTAACTAAGATAGAACTATTTCAATATGCAAAATGTAAAGTAATGTATAAGATAAACTAACAAAGCCAAAAAAGTTAACACAACATCAAATATATAATTTATTTATATCTTTGGCAAAAGTTACCAACAAAATAAAAGAAAAAATTTAAAGTAACAAAACCAAAAAAGTAAACACAACATCAAATATATAATTGCTTTATATCTTTAACAAAGGTTTCCAAGAAAACAAAATCAAAAATTTAAATAACTAGATGTATAACAAAAAATTCGTAAAAATGAACAAGTTAAGTTATAGACAAATAATCTGTACATTAAATAGAATAAGGCAAATTTAAATAAACCATATGCATAATAAAAAATATGAAAATGAGCAACTTAATACTATGTACTATGTATCGCTATAGAGAAATTATGTGTGAGATAAACAAAATAAGACAAATTTAAATAACTAGATACTAAGAACGACTAATTAGAGTACTATACTTATGGCTATAGACAAACACTTTATAAGACAAACAAAATAAAACGAAGGAGAAATATGCATGGGTTTGATACACATTGATGATTATTTGTTGTCATCCTTGCTTGTTGGTTTCCCTAGTCCCTTTCTCTTCTTTTTCCATATGAGAATTCAATTCCCTTCAATTGTTTTGATCTTTTATGTGGTTGTTAGAATTATCGTTTTTGTTATTTGAATCGTCTCCTATGGGATAATGTTCTACTTAGCTTAAGGAAGTTGCTTCATTTTTTCTTCTCCATTTTCTTACAAAGGCCACCCATTCCACGAAAGTTTGGCTAAATGTACATGTATTGGAAAAGGTATGTTGCTTCAAGGAGGTTCAGTATAATGCAATACTATGATTTATTATTTTTTCATATTTCTCCATTTTAGGTGATATATTCTTCATTAGTGTCACGTGCCTCCGAGGAGTTTGAATAAGCCTCTCGATGATCATTTCATTGAACTCGAGGAGAGCTCCAGTATCCTCCCTACTAGTGGTATTATACTTTTCCAAAACTTTGAGTTTATATGCTTGTGCAAAGAAATTGCTTTTAGATCCAAAAGAAGGAAATTAATGATTGTTTAACATATTCTCTATGAGTTTCCATATCATAGCAAAGTTATTAACATGATGGGTGACCCTTAGAGGGCATCATAAGATTTTTTTCTTCTAGTGTTTTAGATTACATTCCATTTCTTAGAAGGCTTCTACAAAGACATCAAGAACTTTGGGAAGAATTTCTGTGAAATTTATCAAGTTTTACTTAGTTAAATTGCAACTGATCTTGTTAGTACTCCAATTCCCATGCTTGGACATACTTTATGACCTCTAATATATATTTACCTTGTGCTTATAATGTTTTGGTTTGTTATTTAATTCTCTAGACAATGTTCATTTTATTTTGTACACTAACGCATAGTTAATGAAGTCAGATGTTTGACAAATATTGGATTTGTAATATTTAACTTGTTGTACTTCTTCTATCTCAACATTGTTTTTATTTGATCTCAACACTCTATCTTTCAACTTCAATATTTTCCTATTCTCTTGTTGTTATGGTTATCTTATAGCTAATTGGTACTATTTCCTTAAGATCCTCAAGTATTTCAATTAGCTCTTTGGGTTGACCTGCAACCATCATTCCTAAGAACCCCTCTTTCTCTTTTTGCATCCTTCGGAAGCCATTTATAAATTATTGCATGTTAGTGAAGCAAAGGTGGGGCACACAAAGTTAATTTCCAAATCAAAATAATTCAACTAGTAAGTCCCTTTTAACTTTTGAATTAAACGATCTTTTAAGGTTTGAGAATATTAACCCTAATTTGAGGTGCATGTTTTGGTAGCGAGATGTAGCCCCCAACTTTATAATGTAGTTCAATTCTATGATTAGGAATGTGATTGGGATGGTGATTGGGACTCTGATAAGGGAATTTCTTCTGGATTCTAAATAATTCAGAGTTGTACATTGATTTTTATTGCTGATCAAGTGCTCAGTATTTAGCTCAAAAATAAAAGTTCTCATAATGGCTTGAAACCTAAATGATTGCGTCCGTCTCGGAAAAATGATCCTATTGCAACTCGTTTCATCGAAAACCGAGTTCATGTGAGAAAGTTATTATGTTTTGATCACTTTGCTAAACAGGCAAATTTGCAACAACAAAAAATGCCCAGTCACTACGCAGTCAGCAGTCCATACTACTGACATGATAGGTGACTAGGCATGGTCAACGCAGGTCAATAGCGAATCAAGGATGGACAAGTGGCAATGTTTGGTTGGGTTGTACAGGTGAAGTGTTGGCATGTTTCTATTGGTTTATTTTGGACCAATGGAAGAATGCCACGTGGCAAGCCCAAAGGTCGCCACGTGGCACCTCCCAATGGTTGGGTTGGAGGTCTATACATTGGAACAAAATATTATGGTGGATTTTAGGGTCCAACCCACGACCTCCGACCTACCGTCATCACGCCTTAACCAACTCCTCTACATTATGTTTCTTAACCGATAACTCCACGATGTATATTTAATTTTAAAGGTTATGAGGTTGGGCAGTTAGGGGAGGGCCAGCCCTCCCCCCCATGTGATCGCAACATATACAAACCGCAACAATTTGCGATAACCCGACGGCTATCCAAACTAAACCTGTTATGGTTACCACATGTGAATGCTTAGGTTGCAATAGTTACATTACTCTGACAGCTATCCTAACAACTCCGCAACGGTTCTGCATGTGAACGTTATCACCGCGACCTCAAACGGTTAGCGCTCCGATGGTTCCAACCACATCAGTTAATGCGATGTTAATATCACATGTGAACAATCCATTAAACCGCCAGACATAACGGTTGCAGTTAGCACTAATCACGGGATTTATGCGCTAATCCAGGTTTTAATATTAATTTAAACCCATGGCCTCTGGAATTTCGTCATCATGCCTTAACCGACTCCTCTACACCATGTTTCTTAACCCATAACTCTGCAGTGTATATTTAAGTTTTAAGTTTATGAGGTTGGGCGGTTAGGGGAGGGCCAGCCCTCCCCCCCATGTGATCGCAAGATATACAAACTGCAATAGTCTGCGTTAACCCGACGGCTATCCAAACCGAACCTATGACGGTTGCCACATGTGAATGCTTGGGTTGCAACAATTACATTACTCCAGCGGCTATCCTAACAACTCTGTGACAGTTCCACATGTGAACGTTATCACCGCAACCTCAAATTGTCAGTGCTCTGACAATTTTGGTCATAATAGTTAATGTGTCGTCAATATCGCATTTGAACAATCCATTAAACCGCCAGACATAACAGTTGCAGTTAACACTAATCACAAGATTTATGCGCTAATCCGGGTACTAATATTAATTGAGCACAATTAACAAACAATTAACCCTTAGTTTAATCTGGTGGCGGATATGGTGGTGCCCCCAAATTCGGGCCTACCTCCAAAATTAGTAGGCTAACTGGAGCCATTCCACATTTAGCGAAGCTTTTCTAGGAAAAGACTGACTGAGCCCTAGAGAAGTCAATTTTCGACCAAATTGAGCTCAAAAAGAGGTGTTCTTAGCTAATTTCGACGTTTTGAACACATTGGTATAGGTATCAGGAGCCACAGAGCTTTGTAAAATAGCATTTTTCCACATTGAGCTAATATAAAGGCCCAAGCTATGGAAGCTAGACCAAGGAGATGTAGCCCAGGAGGGGTGAACTCCTTAATCAAAACACTGTGTTAAAGTGTCTCTTTGATGGTTTGTTTTACTTTGAATGTTTGTTGTTTAGTATTTGTTTTTGAAGCTATTTTGTTCCTGAATTTCACTTTAAACTTAAGGAAATTTACCTGATTGCATACACAAACAGTTAATGAAACCTTAGCACAAGAAGCAATAAGCAAGCACATGTTTATAAATCTGTAATAACTATTAGCACAAAAAAATTAATCATACAAAAACAGATCAAGTTGGTATCAGAGAAAAGGTTGAATTGCTTGATTGCTTGACTTTGTGAAATCAGGGTGTTAATGGTTGCAAAATTGTGATGCTTACAAGGTTAAAGTTGCAGAAAGGAGAAGGGAAGTTATTGGTTGCAACTCTTGAGTTAATGCCCATAAGAAGGAGAGCCACAAGGCCACAATCTCCACCACCCAAAATTCCAATTCCAGTTGCACTTGAAACTCCTCAAGTTTTTTCTTCGACTAAGATTGAAGAGGTACAAGCAGCACCAAATTATGAGCCTGAATCCACAGCCATTATGTCTGGAGAAAGAGAGCCTAAAGGTTCCTCTTCAGAAGAGGAAGAATTCAAGAAAGCTTTCTTCACTTTAACTAAGATGGTTAAAATCATCTATGAAGAGAGGAACACTAGAATGGTTGGAGAGAGTCCTAAACCTCCACATGGAGAAGGAAGCTCAAAGGACAAAAAATATGAGAAGAAGGATTCCAAAGGGAATGGTGGAAATCCACCTCCATCTCCACCATCCTCATCATCTTCACCATCTCACACAGCGTCATCTTCCACTACCACCACTGAAACTACTCATACTCATTCAAAAACCCCAAAAGGAAAGACTTTGTTACTTAAATACATAAAATTCAAACTTACCATGTACAATGGAGAGGTGAATGCAAAAAAGTTGGACAATTGGATTTGACAGTTAGAGGTATATTGCCGAATTCAGAACCTTCAAGAAGATGATATAAAGATCCAATTGGCTTCACTGAGGCTAGAAGGAGTTGCACTAGTTTGGTGGGAAGCAAAGACTCAAGAAGAAAATGAGAATCCATGGTAAGATATCCATTACTTGGGTTGAACTTGTTTCTGCAATTAAAATACAGTTTTATCATTTAGCCTATATGCAAAAATCCATTATGAGTTGGTAGAATTTTAGGCAGCTTAAAGGCCAAACAGTCCAAGATTATAC
>APFE030445785.1:0-13295 GCA_000404065.3 Pinus taeda
ATTTTGTTAAAATATATAGAATATTGTATTTGACAAAATAAGGTTATTTTAAATTAATTAGAAAACGTTGTGTATATCTTATATAATATAATTAAGTTTTTTTGGTCTGCTTTTATCTTTAATTTATTAAAAACTAATTAATGAAATGTAGCCTACCATCTAGAATAAGTAAATAAATTTATTTAGCCACTTGTTAAGCCTGACTCTTCCATTGTCTTCAATAAGGCTGGCTGGATATATCCCATTTCCTTGATCCCAATCCGCTAGTTTGATATTGAACGATCCATCCATTTGATTTTTAAAAATATGCCAAACTATGGACAATTTCAAATACGCGCCCAAGATCAAATACATTGCAAGAATGTGAAACCTAATCTCTTAATGAAATTTGATTTTTAAAAATATGCCAAACTTTGGACAATTTCAAATACGCGCCCAAGATCAAAGACATTCGAGATCATGTTTAGAAATTAATATGACTACAAGAGAATACACTAGGTTAATTTGAGATTTTGATAATGATTTTGATTCTTTATAAATCTAGCATATTGTGCAAATCTTGATTTACCTATCGATGAGTATGTTCACTAAATTACACATCACTTTTCACGAACAAGATGGAGATTCAACTATTATAAAATTGGATATATTGCATGCACACTTGATAAAATTGGGAGACAAATTGGAACTCACAAGAGTGTATCTATTCCTTTCGGATTTTTTATTTTTTTTACAATATCTCCTTCCATAATTTTAAAAAATAAATAAACTTAATTTGCAATAGTAATTCCTCAAGATGAAATTATGTGTATATTTCTTCTTTCTCAAGCTGCAAATTGTGAATGGTTATGAATCCATGAAAATATACACTTCTTATTGTTGCTAAAGAGACCATCCCTGTCCAGGCCTCGAGTTGGCACTATGGCCAACGGGCGCCTGTGACCACCCACGAACATGTGTAGAGACATTTAATCAAATGGGCAAGTTGAGCATAGCAGGCATGCTTAACTAAACCAAGTTGGAGAGCACCTGCCCACATGACTTATAGTAGCGACTAAGTTGGTGGACCCATGCATGTTGTAGCAGCTTGCACCATGGGGTGCCTGGATGAGGGAAACTTAGCCGAAACGTTACAGGCAAGAAAGGGTGCAGGGTGGTAGCAACACTTTGAGTGACAACGTGGAACAACATGTGTGACAAAGAACGAATCGATGATGAGCGAAGGAGGTTAGCGTGGATGCTACAACAAGGCATGCCCTCCTTCCCATCAAAATGTCATCCTAGGGGTGTGCCCATCCATGACGAGTGTTCACCCATCAACGATAGGTTGGATGAGACATTCAATGACATGGCAGGTCAGCTCAAAAGATGAAGAGGTGTCAACCACAAGTGAGGAATACATATATATTGGATGAGGGTCATTCGACCAAGGGAAAGTTTGGTAACCAAGTTCGAGTGAGAGGAAACCCACAAAAAATAAAAATTCACACTATGGGCAATGAAAGGCACAACGAAGGCAACAGGCAGGGTGAGGCTCGCCTAGTGAGTTGCATGACATGTGAGATAGTCTTTTGTTCTGGGAAAAGAATTTGGGGTTTATGGGTTGGCTGCACGACTAGGAAGAAGTGTGGGCACGCTGCACGATAGATTGCAAGAATGGGAAGAAGTGTGGGAAATTTCCATGACTAAGTAGAAGTGTGGGAAATTTGCACAATAGGTTGCCTGATTGGGCAAAAGTGTGGGATAGTTGTACAATGAGCTACATGACTAGGAAAAAGTGTGGGAAAGCTACATGACAAGCTACACAATTGGGCAGAATTCACACCAAAGCAATGATAGGTTGCACAACTTGGGTATAATAGGTTTGCTGGGAAATTAGGTAGTTGCCACAAACTTGTATATTGTGATTATACTTGTAAAATATTTACAAATTTTGGATTATAAGAATTGGGGTGAACTGTTGGGGAGTTGCCCCCTCAAATCATAGTTGTCTTTACTATAGGATATCACACTATTGTCACTTTGCACATGTATGGCTATCGTACATTGAATGTTAAATGAAGTTAAATGTAATTCTGTTGCATAATTAAATGAAGAACACTTGAACAAAAAATAAAATAAGTGTTAGTAGTAGGTGTAGTCGGAAATATTTAGTAGTGGTGAAATGAAAGAGTTAGTCAATGCTTCACAATGTCCATGGTGGACTTAAGTCGTCATTAGCATGGGGCCATGACATTTGGTATCATAGTCCATCCAAAGGAAGTGGGTGACATAGAGAAGTTTAGTGATTGGTTGCAGTGTGACATCGAGGAAGTTTTGTAGGGCCAAGCTAAATGAAGGCATAGTTTATGGTCGTAACATGTTCATAGAGTAAAATGATGGAAAGTGTTGGAGAGGAACCACAGGTAATCGGTGAGTCCAACATGAATGTTGAGGCAATTTTCATGAACAATATGTTGGACCAAATGGATGTGCTGAACGTGAATATGGATGCACTTGAGGTAGAAAATGTTGAACTTAGGGAAAAGTTCACTGAGTAGGGAGAGAGTTATGCATACCTCAAGAAGCGTATGAGTATCTTGAATGGAGATACGAGAAAACCGTGAATGAATCCAAGGAACTTGAAGCTGCGAAGAACCAAGGCATGGATGAGATCACAAAATTGTGGAAGAGTCTTTCTAAAGCTTTGAACTAAATTGTGATTTTGAAGAAGGAAGTGGGTCAAGGTTTGATTGGCGAAGCTGCCCACATCAAGCTTAAGGAACAAGATGCATATGATGGAATGAGAAACACAAAAACACTTGGAAACATTTTCTGGGATATGGAACAATACCTTGAACAATTGGAACTTGCATCGAAAAAGGCCAAGGTAAAGGTTGCTACCCAATTCCTTATGAAGGATGCCAAGATGTGGTGGATGTAGAGAGTGGATCATATTTCCCATGGTGATGCTGAGGACATCTCTACTTGGGAAGAAATGAAGGAAGAATTGCTATATAATTTCAACCCACAAGAGGAAACATGGGATGCACGAACAAAGATTAGGTACATCAAACAAACTGAAAGTCTGCAAGGTTATCAATGGGAATTTGTGAGTCTGATCTTCGAGTTACTCTTCCCACTTGAATCCCCATAAACCAGGAACCTCTTCATGCCATTCACTTGTATAAGAAATCATTTTTCCACAAGAATCATCTTGGAGAACCCTGTCAAACAATGACATAAATACATACACACACATATATAAAATTAACATAAAATAATCATGATCCCATCAAACAATGACACACACATACATGCATATATACATATATAGACATTATCATAATCATGGTCACAACATAGTTACCATATATTATAGATTAAGGTTAAGATAAATGAACAATATTGAGAACAACAATTCCCAACTTAGCTAAGGCATTTGACACCTCAAGTCCATTTGCTTTACCTTTCTTAATACCTTTCTCATGATTTTTTTCCATTGTTCATTTATGCCAATGGACCCATTCAATCCAATCCACTATCATACTCGTTCTTTTAGCTGACCTTATACATGCACTGACTTCATCTAAGTCTTACATTTCCTACTGGATTCATTCTTCTCTCTATAAGCTCCACTAACTTTCCTCTTTCCCCAACCAATTCTGAAGACATTCAAAGCATAAAAGGTAAGAACAAGAAATCCAACAAGAAGAAACCTTGAAAACCAATAGCAATAGGACATGACAAACAAAGTGGCAAGGCCTTGCACTAGACACAATAAAAACCTATAATCAAGCTCAAATAAATCACAAAATAATGAAGGCATAAAATTATCAACAAACATCATGACTCAATCCCCATGGGTTCCCAATTCCTCCAAGGGAAAGTTCAACATGAGACTTCTTCAATATTTGACGGCAGCCTCTTTTTCCATGCAATCCCTTGCATCATACTACCATAACCACGTAACTGTTAGTGTAAAAGTAAATATACTAGTTATCTTACCTTGATGTGTCAAGCACATCACCTTGCAACTAAACACATCCGTGCCATCTCTAAAGGGACTCCAATTCCCTTGACGGATCTAGCCATAGCTCGAAACCATTTTTATACCTGTTAAATAAATGTTTAGGAATATAATATATATCCACATAATGTCAGACACAATCTAGGTTAATTAGAATTCTTGTATTAAAAGCATTCATTTGTTTGGAATTGTGGTACCCAAATATTGTCAAAGGAATTATCACCCAATTATTCTATTTTACCTTTTCACCTTGCTGCAATTGAGTCTTATTATATGTTATCACATCACCTAGTTTTTAGTTATTTAGAAAAATCAACTATTACCTTGTCATGCTAATGCCAAGCATGTTGCCCTACAACTGCTCACACATGTGAGTCACATGTTCCTAAGATCAAAACATCATGCGGTATTAATTGAAATCAACCTTTGCTAATACTAACAACCATGTCACAATCAAAACTCACAGTCATTAATCACAATGCTACAACTAGCAACCTCTTACACTCAAGTACATATCAAATGTCTCTGCACATATTGTGTTAACACGATCATCTTAAAACAAGATCATTTCTTCATTCAATATTATAGAAACATACTCATATCATGCAATTAATAAAACATTCAAACAATAGATAGATGACATAATATAGACCAAACACTCAAACACCAAATAGACAACATAATCAGCCATTCAAGTGCCAAGTAGATGAATCAGTATTAGCAAATCAGACACTTTTTCATTTTCATACTCAGATTCATATACGCTACTTCAGTTAAGGATATTTGCGTATATACACGGCTGTTTTAAATGCAACTAGCATATATACAGTAAACTTATGATTCAGTTAATTGATCTTCAGTGAATGCATCAGAAACATTATTAACCATATTAACAGTAAACAGGAGCAGTATAACAGAATAGATCATCACACATATGCCATACACATGAACACCATGATATAAGGTGGAAACCCAATGTGGGTGAAAACCACCTGCTACAATTTGTCTCAATCTTCCTTTAATCAGAAACTTCTTTTACAATGTACTGGTGCAGTCTTATACCAATAAGTAGGCTTCTACCTACAGAAGGCTACAACCTTCTCTCGTTTTCCAGACTCTCCTAGAAGGGAGCTACAACCCCCTTAGCTCTTGTACTAACTAAAGTACTAGTACGTAGGTGCTCGCCTACAGAAGCTACAATCTTATCTTTTCTTTTAGGGACCATGTTTCATAAATTTTCATACTGGATCCATGAAGCACACCATCATAATCTGAATCACCACTCTCTGAATCACCCAATATTGAAACACTGAAAACCTGTCAACAACATAGTCACCAGAACAGACAACAGAAGTCTGCCAGAATAACCAGATCCAACTGCAACTTCAAAAATAATGTATACGCTACTATGATGAACCAAACCCGTGTACATACGCGCTTTTACCCAAGCCTACCCGTGTACAGATCTGCAAATATTTACTCATAACATTGCAGCTATTCCAAACATCAGTCATACCCAGATCATAACATTCATACAATAAACATGTGTCAATTGATCTAGTCTATCCATAATCAAACCATATAGTGATAATCATTCTAAGCCTTAAGATCCTGAAACATCATTCATCATCCTTCACATGAGTTCCTCCTTGGTTCAGATTAAGCAAGGCATCACCAACCCATAACTAGCATCTAGATCTCACACTTCATCAGATATTCATCACATGCTCACTCTTCACCCTTGGCCTAATGATCTTCTCCTTATATAGGTTTAGCCTTCTCTCAATACCATGGTCCAAAACCATGTAGAATCAATACTTTGGACCCAATACCTGGGGTGTTCATTTCGAACCAAATACCATGGACCAATACCAAAATACCATGGATCAAATACCACAGACCAAAACCATGGTTTCCAACATGTACGCGCCTTTCCTTCTATGAGCCTACGTGTGTACATGCACGTGACTTTTGCTCCGCTAACCCGCGTATATACGCACTTTCATCACGTTCAACCTGTGTATATCTCTCTCTCGACCTATTGCATTATGCTCTGTCATCTAAATGAGTTGCCATCAAGGACAACACTTGTATCATACCTTTCAGTGAGTTGCCATCAAGGACAACACTTGAATCATAATGCCAACAATCTCCCCCTTTGGACTTGATGGCAATAACCACACCAATTCACTCTCCCCCTTTGACATCAAGGGCAAAGGGCGGACCTAGATATTCTCTTCTTTGATCTCTATCTGTTGTCCATACTCCCCCTAAATATTTGCTAAAATCTTTGATTGAGCTCCCCCTTTGTATATGCCAAGATCTACCAATCTGTCCATGCTCCCCCTGAGCACATGCACAATCTGAAAAAGCATAACATGACTCTATACATACATCCATCACCCAACCAAGTGGGGATCATCCACCCAACCAAGTTGGGATATACCAATCGTTTACAAATGACAACCAAGTACATATACATGACTCAACAAAAAGAACCATTACATTATCCATCCCATGCATAGTGGGGTAACACAATACATCATATGACTCTCAAGAACCTAAACTCAATCATGATAGTTATCAGCAACTATCATACACCATATGATCCACACTCTAAGCATCTTTCATCTTGTAACCTGCAATATCATTCTTTTGACCAACCAATAAGTAGCAAGATATATCATTTAGCTACATAAGCATCATCACCAAATACTTCTCATCAAAAATGCCAACAATGTATTATTTAAGTATATGCCCTCCCTGAACTTGTGCCATGTTATCATCAAACAGTGATTGAACCATATCAGACTTCTATACTGCTGCTTTCTTTCAGAACATCATATATGTGACTGTGCAGTGTCGAACTCACATATATACGCGACTTGCCTTCATGAAACATGCGTATGAGATTTAGAACATAGAGGTTCGACATTTTTAGCTTCCTTTGAGTCTATCATGTCTCTGTACTCTGTTATGCCTCCTCTTCCTGGTTGTACTTCCTTTTTCTTCCATATTTTCAACTGTGATGATGTTTTCTCCTTTTGGTATGGTGCCCAAAGTCTTCTCCTGCATTCCTTCGCTATGTGTCCAAGCTTGTTACATGCAAAACATCTTACATGTTTCTTATTCATTCTGTAGCAATCAACATCTTTGTGACCTAACATATTGCAAGAAAAACAATATCCTTTGAAGTACCTGGAACGTGAAGGTCTTTTTGTGTGATTGTCTTGAACCATTCTACTTCTACATCTAGCTACAACATGTCCATGATTATGACATACATAACATTCAACATTATACGTCGGAGGAAATAATCATCTATCACTTCCATAATTAGGAGAAAAAGATTTTCTTTGAGGAATTTCTTTCCTTGGTTGCTAATGGGATTAACCTCTCATCTTCTTGTTGGGGATTTCAGATTTTGCATTAGAGTTCCTTGTCTTACTTTGTGAACTAGATTCACCTTCAATAGATTCATGAAAACCAAGACCAGTTTTGACAGCAGAAGACCGTTGACTACTAAGAATATCATCCAAAATCTTAGTACTATCTTGAAATCGTAAGAGTTTATCCTTTTCTTCTAATTTATCTTTCAAGATATTTACCTCATCTTGATGTTGTTCTTCCTTTTCCATGCATTTCTTCTTCAAGATTTCTTCAAACTTCCTTCCTTCTTCCACTTGTTGCCTTAATTTGATAATCTCCTTTTCTTGTTCTTCATTCAGCACTTGCAGCGTTTGATGAACTCTGAAGGCACATTCCAGCTGAGCTTTTAAGCTGATAACTTCTTCCTTGAGGTCACTCTCCCTTTTGCTAGGTAGATCTTGTTGATCTATGATTTTATCTGATGCTTCATTTGCTTGTCCATCTTCAATCTGAGGTGATTTAGAATATAAATACTTACTTTCACTCACTAGTAGGCTGTCATTGTTCCTTTGAGCTATCTTCTTCTTTTGACGCGCTTTCTTTCCCATTGTTCTACGGATCTCCTTCAAGCAATCAAGCTTCTACCAAACGACCTGCTCTGATACCAATTGTTGGAAATAATAATGAGAGTTGAGGTGAATTAATATTAGCAAATCAGACACTTTTTCATTTTCATACTCAGATTCATATATGCTACTTCAGTTAAGGATATCCGTGTATATACGCGACTATTTTAAATGCAACTAGAGTATATACAGTAAACTTATGATTTAGTTAATTGATCTTTAGTGAATGCATTAGAAACATTATTAACCATATTAACAGTAAACAGGAGCAGTATAATAGAACAGATCATCACACATAAGGCATACACATGAACACCATGATATAAGGTGGAAACTCAATGTGGGTGAAAACCACCTACTGCAATTTGTCTCTATCTTCCTTTAATGAGAAACTTCTTTTACAATGTACTGGTGCAGTCTTATACCAGTATGTAGGCTTCTACCTGTAGAAGGCTACAACCTTCTCTCGTTTCCCAGACTCTCCTGGAAGGGAGCTACAACCCCCTTAGCTCTTGTACTGGCTGAAGTGCTAGTACGTACATGCTGGCCTACAGAAGGCTACAACCTTCTCTCTTCTTTCAGGGACCACTTTTCATAAATTTTTATACTAGATCCATGAAGCACACCATCATAATCTGAATCACCACTCTCTGAATCACCCAATACTAAAACACTGAAAACCTGTTAAAAACACAATCACCAGAACAGACAACAGAAGTATGCCACAATAACTAGATCCAACTGCAACTTCAAATATAATGTATACACTACTATGATGAACCAAACCTGCATACATACGTGCTTTTACCCAAGCCAACCCGCATACAAATCTGCGAATATTTACTCATAACATTTCAGTTGTTCCAAACATCAGCCATACCTAGATCATAACATTCATACAATAAACATGTGTCAATAGATCTAGTCTATCCATAATCAAACCATATAATGATAATCATTCCAAGCCTTAAGATCCTGATCCATCGTTCATCATCCTTCACATGAGCGCCTCGTTGGTTCAGATCAAGCAAGGCATCACCAACCCATAACGAGCATCTAGATCTCACACTTCATCAGATATTGATCACATGCTCACTCTTCACCCTTGGCCTAATGATCTTCTCCTTATATAGGTTTAGGATTCTCTCAATACCATGGTCCAAAACCATGTAGAACCAATACCTTGGACCTAATACCTGGGGTCATCATTTCGAACCAAATACCATGGACCAATTCCAAAATACCATGGATCAAATACCACAGACCAAAACCATGGTTTCTAACATGTACGCGCCTTTCCTTCTATGAACCTGCGTGTGTACATATGTGCCTTTTGCTCTGCCAACTCGCGTATATACGCACTTTCATCACAGTCAACTTGTGTATACCTCTCTCTTGATCTGCTGTATTTTGCTCTGTCATCTGAATGAGTTGCCATCAAGGAAAACACTTGAATCATAATTCCAACAATAGGTCAATCCAAATTAGCACAAAACATAATAACATCAAGAACTAAATTGCAATGATCATAATCATCAGGCATATGACCACACATACAACAACAAGTTACCGTCTTTCATGACTAATCGACACATGTACATATGATCACTCTAATTAAGTAACATATATCATACATGTAAGCACAACAACTGTACACTGACAGACATGTATATAACCCTAATTCTTATAACAACCATTAACCACATACCTTCATGCCAAACATGCAAAGCTATATGACAATCTTCTCTAACCCAGAAATCTAGTGGCACAACTTCACTTTGATGATATGCATCGCCTACTTTATTTCAACCAACACATCATCATCATAACATACCAATAGCATCATTATGACCTAAAATGATTACAATGACCTCATGCTTGACAATTATAACCATGACAATGCATTCATAACAACATATAGACATTGACATGCATAAAAATGCATATACGACCAACATGCATTCATGACCAATGCATCCCAACAACAACATCTTCAACTTCCACATGGTGACACAACGACAAAAATGACCACCACCATGCATACACAACAAGCACATATTCCAAAAATTTAAAGAACACCTATGAAATTGTCATGTATGTATGAAAATAATTCCTTCCATCAATTCCAAGTGTTGAGCCATGCTCTGATACCACTCTGTAACACCCTCCCCTCACATTTACCCAAGTTAATCGGTCCTCTGTGGTAAACATGTGACAAGAGGCTACTATTATATGATTCAACTCCCCATGTACATTTAAGGAATTGGAACTAACAAAATGAAACCAACTTGACCTTCTACACATGCTACAAAACCTCTAGGAGCCAACCAACCTTACTAGGTGACCAATCTCTAAGGAAACCCAACATCTTACTAACCTAAAGAATCATTTTCTCCCATGAAATGGGAATTCATGTGATTGGGGCTCTCCAGTCGCTCTCACAACAAGGGAATGCAAACAACTGGGGCCTTTCTCAACTAGTTAAGATCCATAAACCCGAGATTCTATTCCAATTTTTTAGGGATAGGTCTCAAGCCACTACCTGAAACTTCATGAAACTTCCATAAATGAAAATTAACATTGAAACAAAGATACAAATGAAAATACTTGAACATAGACTTGACTGGACCCCTATTAACCATGACAAACATTTCATCAAACATGTCAAAAAAATGCATTCTAAAGTTCATAAAATAGTTTTAAGAATATAGGTCTCATACTTATCTGAGAATCATCAAGAAGCATTGATACCTTATCACATTAGCTGCATTATCATCTATTAGGTCATATATTCATGGTTCATTCATTTACAAATCAAAACATGATGAGAGCCATGCATCATCACTGTCATAAAACATAATCATAACCAACATATAAACAAAAGAAATAATAAGGATGCAACAACCATAAAATCCACATATGAACCAATACATTTACACATGAAATAAAAGAAGGAACTCTTATTAATGAATGAAACATCGAACTATGTATAAGACTTCCACTAACCACCAGACCATAGATTGGTTGAACCAAATCTTCCTTTCAGCTTGTCACCCCCGTGCCATATTCTAAGCATGAATGTGGGACTCATAAATAAAAACAAAATTGAATGAGCATGGATTCCAACATATTTCTCCACCTTCACCATAAGGGATTTTACTGTCTCCTAGTCTCTAGGCTTTACCGCAATCCAGATTTTGATTCAGGGATCATTAGATCATAATCGAGACATCAACCTCCAACCTTCACTATATATCCTGCCATTGACCAAAAAAGGGTTCCTAGGCATGATCGAGGGCACCCACCTCTATGATTTACTGTATATCCCTCCATTCATTGATCGAGGATTCATATGCCCATTGAGGAAACACAAAATTTATCTTTACCACAACCCATAGTCTGGTTCAGGGGTTACTATGTCATGGATTTATCACAATCCACAGTTCGGTTCAGAGATCACTAGGCCATATGTTATTCCTTTCATAGATTCACCTCAATCAACTTTGAATCCATCCGACAATCCACCTCCACCAAAACATGAGAACCCATCACCTCAAGGCTATCCAGAAATGTCAAGGCTAGGATGAAAATCACTATCACATGTGTAAAAACCCATGCCAATGACATAAAGAGTACCAAGAACACACATGCATAACCATGCATGCCAAAAATATCAAGGAAATCACACATGCAAATCGATACTTGCAAATAATCTCATTTTAGCTACTTGATCCTATTATTACTTGCTTGAAATTTGCTTCCCCTTTCCTTCTTTATTTTCGTTGATCCAATACTGAAGTGGTCCAATAAAAATCTAAGTGTCCAAGAGTGTGAGAGAGGGAGAATAAAGAGAAAGAGCTCCAAAAATAAACTGACAAAACCTTACCAAATGATCCTCAAAATCCTTTTTACCTATGAGGCCTCTATTTTCTTCAATTTTCCTTTAGTTTCCTTCATTTTCATTCTAATATGCAACATGTGACCTTTCACCTTCATTTTCTCCTATTTTCATAAATGCATGCCAAATAATGTTTCTTTTCCTTTCCAAAGACATTTCCACTACGTTTGCGAAATTCCTTAGCCATAATAAACCAAATGAGAATCCACTAAGATGTTTTTCCCAAGATTTAATTTGGAATATGTGTTCCATGAACTTCTTATATTTCTTTTAAATAAAGTTTTACTAGGGCTATCACATTTATCACTGGAAATATGTACTGCAAATAACACACACCCTTTCCAGTGACTGTGTTTTTCCTGTATGGCTATAACCATTCTAACTAATGTTGCCTTTTTCTTCCCCTACAAGATTCTATGTTCTCCATTGTCATCAAAGCATTCATAGACCTTCTCATAATAATCCACCTTAGTAATATGAATATATAACAAATCCATACCTAATAAATTTAGATGCATTGATGTATGTATATCATTCAACTCAAATGCACAAGCTCTTACCCAATGGTGAACTATTTTCTTTGCACCGGTAACCAATTGCACTAACCAAGATTCTATATGTAATTATTTATTCAAACCACACTTATCCATTAGGTCAGGATTAAAATAACTATAATTAGATCCAGGGTCAATCAAAATAGAAACAACTTGATCACAAACCTTACTGTCCGCCTCGATAATAGATGCCTAGTGATCTACTTTCTTGTTTTGTAATGCTACGTAGATTCGAGGAATGATTTGTCAAACATCCCCAAATGTTTGCGCTTCTCGTGCACTATAGATCTAAGGCCTACCATCTTGATAGCATGGATAATCCTTCTTGATATGATCCTTGCCACATGTTCAACACTGCAATAGTCCTTTACCCTCACCTTTGTTTTTCTGCCCTCCAAGCTATGACTCATGTCCCTATCTAACTACATTAAACTTTGTTAAACACACACATGGCAGCAACCGAATATTAAAGATAAACAGGAGAGTACCTCTATTATTAACAAATGTTATACATTTATAGTACATGGTGTGACTGTTGGGTTCCACATCCCAAGGTCTCTTGGACTTCCTTAGTGTATTCAGCTTCCACAGTAACCCTTAGAGGATTAGGTGTTCAACATTCCCCCTCTTAATTCGAAGGGTTATGTATGAGTCCAAGAAGAGAGATTTAATACAAAACATGCAAAAATGCATGGCAACACTAGGCTAAATGTGTTCTCTAAAATGTTTGTATAAAGGGTGGTGGTTTAAGGATGACCACCAACACTGGAACACTTAGTGTAGTTCCGAGAAATCAGCCAATTTTGGCATGAAGCTCAAGTCTTTTGCTACAGGAAGTG
>APFE030445798.1:0-12129 GCA_000404065.3 Pinus taeda
GTATTTGTTTGAGTGGATGTTGTATGTGAGCTATTGTTTGAGTGGATCCCGAATTTGTTGAGGCCGAGAATAGCGTTTGTAGCCTGTGGTTGCCGTAGTTGGCGTTTGAAGGGTGCTGAAGACGTTTGGCGTAGAATTCAAGTCGAGGAAGCCGCAATTTCTCCTACAACAGGAAGCCGGAAAACTTCTTGATCTCCATCTGCAAGATTTTTCTGGGTATTCTCCTACATTATCTTCTTTTCTAAAATGGATGCTCCTTCTAGCTCTGATGCCATTTATACAGGACCTTTTCACAGATATCAAATATGCGGAAATATAGAAAATATATCACAAGGTGGAGTGGAGAAATACAGATATTTTATTATAAGATGGATGCTTGAGATACATATAAGAACACAGGTTACAGATGAAATCTTTTTCCTCAGATAGACTGCTATGGCATTTAGTAGATATAAGTTAGCCGAAGCATAATAGATCTAGAGGCTACCTGGCCAACGAGCAAACTGAGTCTAAAAGATTGATGCACATAAATTCTCTAATAGATTCGGCCACTTTAGGTTCACACCAGTGTCAACGACTGACGCGCAGACTTCTCAAATCTCCTAAGGACTTGAGTGTTTCTCGTGTTGCAAGCAGATCAGACTAATAGTCCACAGATGCAGAGCAGGAGAACTCTCGACTCAGACTCGAGACTAGACCCAAACGAATGAGTCTTACCCCAAGGCTTCCTTCTTTTATAGCCTTTGGAGGGAACAAGCATCCGTCTGTAATAATTACAACTGAAGACTCAAAAGCAGAGATGCTGTACTGACAAGATTAAAGCTAGATTCGGGCATCGGGATACCTTCCCATGTTATCTCGTCCCTTCTCCTTTTACGGATAGCCAGAGGCATGTGGGGACCGAATCTAGTACACTTATTGGATTACAGAGTGGAGATTACCAGTACGAGGGAATCCACGAAAGCTCGAAAAGACTTAAAGACAGAACACAAACCTGTACAAACATTACAAAGTGGAGATTTCTAGTTCGAGGGAATCCACGAAAGCTCGTCCAACATCATAGTCAGTTGGAAAGACATCACTCAAAGGTGTAATAATCTATCTGAGGATAGGTATAGTACTGATAATTCCATCTTTCAATCAGATAATTTGTGTAGTATTGTACCCATACTTCTTTTTCAGATTCCCAAGTTACATCATCATGTGTGTCTGGCAATTCCAAATGATTCAAATTCATGAATGGGTTTAAGTCTGGATCAGTCTGCTGATGAAATTCTTCATAATTGGTACTGGGCAGAATTTTTCAGCATTTGTAGTGGTTCATTGCAAACCACCTCACATGGCCACATCTCCTGACACCATTCAGAAAATCTGTATCACTCATGTCTATCAAATCCTTTATTGTTTTTCTCAGCACATGGGTTCTCACCATGCTAGGTGTACTGAAATTTGGTATTTTTAACATGGTCAATGAATAGGGATTCATGACTAATGGAGATAGCCCGTATATTTTCCACCAATCCATAAACCAGTCTGGTACTGGGTCATCTTCTTCCATGTCTTCAACAGGTGTGTCTTCAAACAAAAAAGAAAACTACAGGGAATAAAACAAATTAGTGGAAAAATTTTGTAAATTCATAGCAGCATAAAATGCTTCTTGCTCACGGTTAGGATCATAATTCCCTCTGTCCAGATGGTTATCAAATCTTCTGAAGGTTATATGGCAACCGATGATCCTATTATCATCATCATGATCCCTTTCAATCCTATAAGCAATACTACCAATTTGTCTCAAATAATCTAAAGCCTCAAGAGCTTCATCATTTGCCTCATCCTGATGGGGATCTGTCCAAAGAAAATCAATACCTGTTCTATACCGAACTTCCTTAATTGGCCGCCAATCTTCATCATGATCTAAAAGAGTTTCATTTAGATTATAAGAAATCCATCCAGAAGAAGTTTCAACTTCCACTATTTCCTCATTCCTTCTGATGAAATTGCATCTCAAGTTCATTATTGAATGTTTAGACAAGAATTCTCTACTTAACATGTCTGCGAAACTATTCTTGTCTCCTTTTATGAATTCAATATCAAAATTATACTGACTGAGCTGCATTATCCATCTTACCATAGCATCATCTTCAAATTCACATTTGTGGATGGCAGATTTCAGAGCTTGGCAGTCTGTCCTTACTGTGAACTTTGTATAAATAACAAAATCTTTGAATTTTGCCATTCCTAAGCAGACTGCTCTGAGTTCCTTTTTCAGACTTCACCAAATCAACTGGTTTTTAGCCGAAAGACCAAGGCATATTGAAAGATTTCGATTTCACTTTTGCTATCTAGATTCTTTTGGCGTAGGACAACATCCCATCCTTCATGGCTGGCATCGGTCATAATGATTTTCTCCCATTCTTCTCTGATGGGGGAAAGTGGCTGGATTTTTCTTACCTTTTCTTTTATTGTTCTAACAGCCTTGGTACATTCATCATTCCATGGAATTGGACCCTTCTAGAGCCGTTTGTTCAACAACTTTCTTTCTTGGGCACAATGTTTTAAGAATTTTGATATATAATTCAAACTTCCCAAGAACCTCTGCAATTGAGTCTTATCTTTGATTTCATCACGAAAATGATCAACAAAATTCAAACTTCTTTGAATTACAATATAGGAACCATACTGTATGTTATATCCTAAGAAATCAATCATAGGCCTGAACAGCTTCATTTTGGATTCTGATAATACTATTCCCATTTCTTTGACTCTGCATAAGAAAATCTTCAGATGTTTAATATGGTCAGTAATATTATCAGAATGGATCAAAAAATCATCAATATATTTTTTTAGGAATTCCTCCATTCCTTCGAAAGTTTCATCCATAATTCTTTGAAATGCTGAAGGGGCATTAATCAAACCAAATGGCATAATGTTCCACTCATAGTGCCCTTCAGGTACTGAGAATGTTGTTTTCCATTTATCCTCTTCCTTTATCCCTACCTGCCAAAATCCAGATTTTAAGTCAAATTTGGAGAAAATGTTCGATCTGGAAATTTGAGCAAGTATGATAGACGGCTTGGGTAAAGGATAAGCATCATAATCTAGGATATCATTCAGGGGTTTATAGTTAACTACTAGCCTTGGTTTTCCCCTAGCGATATCAACATGTTTGTTAACATAGAATGCAAAGCATGCTATTGGGCTCTTACTTTTCCTGATGAGTCCTTTCTGTAAGAGGTCTTTGATCTCTACTCTGCACAACATCATCTGTTCTTCATTCATCGCTACTACTTTAGATCTTCTTAGTTTTCCACTAAAATCTTTCTTAAGAGGAAGATCTACTTCTTGCTTTTTGATATGCCCAAAGGCATTTGGATCATCTGAGCAACATTCTTTAAACTTTGCAGTGAGGTCTGCTATTTTTGTGGCAAACTTTCCATTGTCCAAATGTTCTTCAGTTTTCAAAATTTCCTTTTTTGTTTCCATTTTGGCTAATAGACTTTGCATTCCTTCAATTCTTTTCAGTCTATTAGGCGAATTATAATTTATAAATGAAAAGAAAATTTCTTTGTTTTCTAAGCTGACAAAATAGCCATACCTTTGAATGCTATTGTCAAACTTAGTTGCATGTCTCTCAAAATTTTGGAAAAATGGAGTGCCGAGATACATGGCACAATCTATTCCTGAAACTATCGGGCAGACTAAATGAACACCAATTTTGTCAGTTAGAAATACATCTATCTCCGCTTCATGTTTGGTGACAATATCTCCATTTGCTGTAGTAACTCAAGGTGGAGTGGAGAAATACAGATATTTTATTATAAGATGGATGCTTGAGATACATATAAGAACACAGGTTACAAATGAAATCTTTTTCCTCAGATAGATTGCTGTGGCATTTAGAAGATATAAGTTAGCCGAAGCATAACAGATCTACAGGCTACCTGGCCAACGCGCAGACTGAGTCTAAAAGATTGATGCACATAAATTCTCTAATAGATTCGACCACTTTAGGTTCACACCAGTGTCAAGCACTGATGCGCAGGCTTCTCAAATCTCCTAAGGACTTGAGTGTTTCTCGTGTTGCAAGCAGATCAGACTAATAGTCCGCAGATGCAGAGGAGGAGAACTCTCGACTCAGACTCTAGACTCGACCCAAATGAATGAGTCTTACTCCAAGGCTCCTTTCTTTTATAGCACTTGGAGGGAACAAACATCCGTCTGTTTCATTATTACAACTGATGACTCAAAAGCAAAGATGTTGTACTGACTGAAACTAAAGCTAGATTCGGGCATGAGAATACTATCCTCATGTTATCTCATCCCTTCTCCTTTACGGATAGCCAGAGGCGTGTGGGGACCAAATCTAGTACATTTATTTACAAAGTGGATATTACCAGTTCGAGGGAATCCACGAAAGCTCGATATGACTTAAAGACGGAATACAAATTTGTACAAAGATTACAAGGTGGAGATTTCCAGTACGAGGGAATCTACGAAAGCTCGATATGACTTAAAGATGGAATACAAATCTGTACAAAGATTACAAGGTGGAGATTTCCAGTACGAGGGAATCCACGAAAGCTCGTCCAACATCATAGTCATTTGGAAAGACATCACTCAAAAGTATAATAATCTATCTGCGGATAGGTATAGTACTGGTAATTCCATCTTTCCATTAGATAATTTGTATAGTACTGTACCCACACTTCTTTTTCAGATTCCCAACTAGCATCATCATGTGGGTCTGGCAATTCTAGATGATTCAAGTTCATGAATGGGTTTAAATCTGGATCAGTCTGCTAATGAAATTCTTCATAATTAGTACTAGGCAGAATTTTCCGGCATTTGTAGTGGTTCATTGTAAACCACCTCACATGGCCACATCTCCTGACACCATTCAGAAAATCTGTCTCACTCAGATCTATTAAATCCTTTATTGTTTTTCTCAGTACATGGGTTCTCACCATGCTAGGTGTACTGAAATTTGGTATTTTTAACATGGTCAATGAATAGGGATTCGTGACTAATGGAGACAACCCATATATTTTCCACCAATCCATAAACCAGTCTGGTACTGGGTCATCTTCTTCCATGTCTTCGATAGGTGTGTCTTCAAACAGAAAAGAAAACTGATAAAATAAATTAGTGGAAAAATTTTGTAAATTCATAGCGGCATAAAATGCTTCTTGCTGTCGGTTAGGATCATAATTCCCTCTGTCCAGATGGTTATCAAATCTTCTGAAGGTTATATGGAAACTGGTGATCATGTTATCATCATCATGATCTCTTTCAATTCTATAAGCAATGCTATCAATTTGTCTTAAATAATCTAAAGCTTCAAGAGCTTCATCATTTGCCTCATCCTGGTGGGGATCTGTCCAAAGGAAATAAATGCATGTTCTATACCGAACTTCTTTAATTGGCCGCCAATCTTCATCATGATCTAAAAGAGTTTCATTTAGGTTATAAGAGATCCATCCAGAAGAAGTTTCAACTTCCACTGTTTCCTCATTCCTTCTGATGAAATTGCATCTCAAGTTCATTATTGAATGTTCAGACAAGAATTCTGTACTTAAAATATCTGCAAAACTATTCTTTTCCCCTTTAATGAACTCAATATCAAAATTATATTGACTGAGCTGCATTATCCATCTTACCATAGCAACATCTTCAAATTCACATTTGTGGATGGCAGATTTTAGAGCTTGGCAGTCTGTCCTTACTGTGAACTTTGTATAAATAACAAAATCTCTGAATCTTTCTATTCCTAAGCAGACTGCTCTGAGTTCGTTTCTCAAACTTGACCAACTCAACTGGTTTTTAGCCCAAATACCAGAGGCGTATTGACAGATTTCGATTTCACTTTTGCTATCTAGATTCTTTTGGCATAGGACTGCACCCCATCCTTCATGGCTGGCATCGGTCATAATGATTTTCTCCCATTCTTCTCTAATGGGGAAAGTGGCTGGATTTTTCTTACCTTTTCTTTTATTGCTCTAATAGCCTTGGTACATTCATCATTCCATGGAATTCGATCCGTCTGGAGCCGTTTGTTCATCAGCTTTCTTTCTTGGGCACAATGTTTTAAGAATTTTGATATATAATTCAAACTTCCCAAGAACCTCTGCAATTGAGTCTTATCTTTGATTTCATCAGGAAAATGATCAACAAAATTTAAACTTCTTTGAATTACGGTATAGGAACCTTACTGTATGTTATATCCTAAGAAATCAATCATAGGCCTGAACAGTTTCATTTTGGATTTTGATAATACTATCCCCATTTCTTTGACCCTGCGTAAGAAAATCTTCAGATGATTAATATGGTTAGTAATATTATCAGAATGGATCAACAAATCATCAATATATTTTTTTAGGAATTCTTCCATTCCTTCGAAAGTTTCATCCATAATTCTTTGAAATGCTGAAGGGGAATTAATCAAACCAAATGGCATAATGTTCCACTCATAGTGCCCTTCAGGTACTGAGAATGTTGTTTTCCACTTATCCTCTTCTTTTATCCCTACTTGCCAAAATCCAGATTTTAAGTCAAATTTGGAGAAAATCTTCGATCTGGAAATTTGAGCAAGTATGATGGATGGCTTGGGCAAAGGATAAGCATCATAATCTAGGATATCATTCAGGGGTTTATAGTTAACTACTAGCTTTGGTTTTCCCCTAGCAATCTCAGCATGTTTGTTAACATAGAATGCAAAGCATGCTATTGGGCTCTTACTCTTCCTGATGAGTCCTTTCTGTAAGAGGTCTTTGATCTCTGCTCTGCACAACTTCATCTGTTCTTCATTCATCGCTACTGCTTTAGATCTTCTTAATTTTCCACTGAAATCTTTCTTAAGAGGAAGATCTACTTCTTGCTTTTTGATATGCCAAAAGGCATTTGGATCATCTGAGCAACATTCTTTAAACTTTGCAATGAGGTCTGCTATTTCCGTGGTAAACTTTCCATTGTCCAAATGTTATTCAGTTTTCAAAATTTCCTTTTTTGTTTCCATTTTCGCTAATAGACTCTGCATTCTTTCAATCCTTTCAGTCTATTAGGCGAATTAGAATTTATAAATGGAAAGAAAATTTCTTTTTTTTCTAAGCTGACAAAATAGCTATACCTTTGAATGCTATTGTCAAACTTAGCTCCATGTCTCTCAAAATTTTGGAAAAAGGGAGTGTCAAGGTACATGGCACAATCCATTCCTGAAACTATCGGACAGACTAGATGGACACCAATTTTGTCAGTTATAAATACATCTATCTCCGCTTCATGTTTGGTGACAATATCTTCACTTGCTGTAGTAACCCTGGGGCAGGCAGTTGGTCTCCTATGATTCATGCTTACTACAATGTCACTTACAATGTTCAATCTAGATCCTGTATCCATCAGAACTTTCCAGTATTCATATTGGTTCCCAATCTTGACTTTCATCTTTATGCAATACATGACATCTTTGTTCATAATATTACATCCAAAATCTGTTCTATCTTCTCTTTCTTCTTCTTCTTCAGAACTATCATGCTCCTGTGCCTGTGTCATTATTGGGTTTGTATGAAATGTCCAATTCTCTGTTTTTCCTGAAATATCGGGATTTTGTGAAGATGATTCTCCCCTCGCATTCATCAATCTTATGCTCAACTCTTTATGATTTTCTATACATAGTCTCCTGTTTTCCTTTATTGTCTTCCTCAGTTCCTTAATAGCCTAATGAACTGCAGGCAAAGTTTGCGACAGATATTCTCCAAAATCTTCATTTCTAAACAGCCTTGTCAAAGCTTCTACTGAGAATAGAGATGCAGGGGGTACATACCCTTTGTTAGGAGACTTCTTTGAACTGGAAGATGGCTTATTGAAGTGATCTGTCAATAAGGATTTATACATTTCCTTGGTCTGGGGATCGGTGGCTGCCATCATCTGCATGAATAAATTCCTGCTCACCACATCATCATCTGTTTTCATCATTCTAACTGCATTGCAGTTACAGATGTCTGGATCACTACATTCACAATCTCTGCATTCTGTGCAGTGTGGATCCCTGCACATTTCTTCATCAGAAGATGTATCAGTATAAACATAATTTACTTCATCTTCTGTCCCTGATTCAAAGGATAGAATTTCATCACAGGTACTAGGTAAATCAAAGAAATTAATTTTTCCTTTCTTGTTTCTGTATGGCAACTTCTTCTTTTATTTCTCTTTCTTCTTTTCTGGACAATTAGGAGCTGTGTGGCCCTTTTTGTTGCAATTAAAGAAAATGATTTCTTTTTCTTTAGAAAACATTTTTGTATGCTTATAGGGCTTTGTTCTGTGATGTTTTCCTTTTGATTTGTCTTGTGAAAACTGGGAATTCTTACTGAGGTGCTTCTTCTTTCGTCTATGCCCCCCAGAATTACCAGCTTTGCCAAGATGCCATTGCTTGCATAACTGTTGGTATCCATGTGGCTTTTTGGGATTGGTAGCAGCTCGAGCAATTTTCATCTGTGAACATAATTCAACAATAATGGCTTTAACAGCCTGCCTGATAATCCAAGATTTGTAATCACCAAGTTTTCCTGGTAGTTTATTCACAATTGCTGTTGAAACCCACTGAGGAAGAGAGGCTACAAAAATCTCTTTCCATTTAGGCTCAAGTATGAGTTCAGGAGATAGAGTATGCAATCTGTGAAGAAACTCATTAAAATACTCATCAAAATGTTGCATGTTATGTAATTTCATGGCAATCAATGTGACAGTTGTAATATCATTGGTAATTTGAGGGAAACCAATGAAATTCACTGTAATACTATAAATGAGTTTTCCTATCATATTATTAACAGGAAAATGTGTGATTGGATCCATATAGGTAGAACCATCTTCATTTAAAACCACAGGTTGTTCCCAATGGGGAAGAATATTCGGTTCTTTGATTGTTTCAACTTTCAGCCAGGAATCCAGCGTTCCTTCAAAACCTCCAATGATTCTTCTGGTAGAATTTATGGGGCCAATGTCATCTGCAAGGTATGTTCTGTAACAGACAAGCATGGAGTGCAATATAGACATGACTTTAGCTTTTGTGCAGTTATCTATATTCCACGAATAAGTGGAATTTGCAGACCAATCCTTATGATATTTTGATTTCATCAAATCTCGCCGGTCTGGGGCAGGGTTCCAAGTAGTATCCCAACAGGATCTAGAGGAGGTAGCATTGACTTGGGTTTCAATGCTTTCTTCTGGAGTTGAGATACCAAATTGCTCTTTATCTTGAGCAGAAAAATTATTGATACAAGCTTCTAATTCATCAATTTCTGGGACAAAGTCAATCTTATCCAGGCCTGTATCTAAATCACTGTCTTCTTCCTTATCCATGTGAGCAGAGGAATCCCCAAATAAGAAACTATGACTTTTAGGAATTTCTTCAATTTCTTTGGATTTTGTTGAAATAGAGACTGGACTGAAGAAACTGGGATTTGCAAATAAGGAGTATGGATGAGTAGAAGTAGGTGGTGGAAAGTTTATTGAACTAGGAGCTTTAATGAGACTTTCAACTGAAGAAGTGAGGGAGTATGGGACTGTAGCTTTCGGTTCAGAGAACAGGGTTGCTGATTTGTAAGCATCTGTATTTGGTTTCTTTTTTAGAGAATCAACCCCTTTGGATACTTCCCATACTTGTTTCTTGACTATATCAAGACTATTGGAAACTTTGACAATTTCTTTTCCATGAGCAATGGCTGCATCATGGATCTTTTTCTCAGTTGCTAAACTGAGCTTATCCAAACTCTGTGTAATTGTTTGGTCATTCTCTGCTAGAGTCTTCACACTGTCATTCAGATAGATAGTGTTGTAATCTTGTTTTTGCAACACTCTACCAACCATAAGCTTTAATTTAGAGCATGCAGATTCAATAGAATCAAATCTGGTTTTCAAATGTTTTTCAAGACTAGACAACGCCAGATTTGTCCAATTTGTAGCAGCTATGGAATCTTTAACTGCTAAAGAAGGCTCATCAGGGTGAGATGGAAGAACTCTATACATTTTCCCATCCTAACTTCTGATAACAAAATTCTTCCAGGGAGGAAATTCTGTATCAGTCTCAAAAATTGAACCATCAAGTAGTTCCCATTTATGCTTATTAGGAGTTCCATATCGAATCATATTTGCATGGAACTGGGAACAAATTTGTCTTACCAATTCCTCTCCCTGTTGTCTGACTGCTATCAAAGATCTTGGAACATTTGGTTTGGCTAACATATTATGGACCTTTGATTCAAAAGCAGGAGCCTTTAAAGGAGCAGGAATTACCACTGGATTTTCTTGCATTTTTTTTCTACAAATTTTTCAGAATCTTTAATCCTTCTTTGTTTGGCTTGATTTCTAAATTGTTTTATCAAATATTCTTCTATTATATTTGCAGAAGGATAATACCAGCCATAGAATGATATCCATTGGTTGTTTGCCTTCATCCATTCCTTCCATTTATCCACATTCTGTTTGTTGAAAGCAGGTCTGTCTGATTTTTCTAAAAGTCTGACCTCTTGTAGATACAGATGTTCTTTCTCATGAGTAAACATATCCCAATTGAACATTTTCTTTTTCCAAGAATCTTCTGGGTCATAAGGACCAATTCCCTTGAAGACTTTTAGAAAAGCTATTATTTCAGAATCAAAAGGTATTTCAACATGTCTTGGAATTTTATCAATGGGATTTTTCCTGTATGAAGGAATGTGCAAATATTTAACATAACCAAGGCCTCTAGTAAAAGAACTAGAAACAGAATGTACAAGGAGTTCTTCTTGGGGGTTAAAAAATGTAACTCTTTTGTAACTTTCATCAGAGGAGTCGGATGAAGGAGTGAACTTTATCATATTTATTCTTTTTGAAGAATCACCATGTGGTGTAGGTGGATCTAAAGAGAATTGACAGAATGTCTTTGAACAATGAGGGTGGTCACATACAAAACTGAAAACAGAACTTTCTGATGGCTGAGTACACAACTTTTTCAGTGACTCAAAAATGGCAGGATCAATTACAATATATTGTTGGGGCTGAGACTGTACCGGATGTAATTGATTATTTTCAGTAGTAGGAACTGTAGAGATAGAAGGCCTACTACTTTCTCCTATGTGATCACGAGGAAACCGAGTGATTACTCGATCATCAACTTCTGTAATTATTGATTGAGCAACAGCAATCGGTCTTCTTACAGGTTTTGCCCAGTTTGTTATCCAATCATCAGGAGGGCAAAGATCATTTCTAGAGATAGTTACTGGTGCTACTGGATTACAGGAAGAGTCATACTGGATCAATGTCACAGTGCCATCAGGAGGAGAATGCAAAACAACAGGAATTGTGGTATTATAGAAT
Source organism: Pinus taeda (assembly GCA_000404065.3). NCBI lineage: Eukaryota > Viridiplantae > Streptophyta > Pinopsida > Pinales > Pinaceae > Pinus > Pinus taeda. The sequence continues at coordinate 11,347 of APFE030445798.1, forward strand.
CTTACACAAGTAATAAGAAAATGGTCATATTTTTGGATTTTGATCTGAAATGTTCGTACCCTTTTCTCTGTACACCTAAGGTCAAACATTTCAAAATATGAGGATCATTTAAAGAAACAGAGAAAACATGATATACATCATATTGTACAAGTCCATCAGATAAACTAGTTTCTATTCCACCTATGAGGGCTTTAGAGACAGTCCATCGATTATCAAGCAGGGCTGAAAAAACATAAGCTCTTTGTCCTTTCCTATGTAGAGCATTTAGCCCAATTCTTACCATCCCCAGATGGACATATTGGTATCCATTTTTTAAAGTAGCTTTAATTTGTCGTTCTTCTAAGAGAGGAACAGTCTCATAAGATTAAGATTTAAATCTGTTTGAACTGCCTTTTCACGGATTTTTATTTGACTTAAGGCCCTAAAGTGGAATGGAGAGATTCCTTTATACACTTCTGCAAAAGAAACTGGAGGTAATTTCCAATTCACTGTAGGATTTAATTCTTCTTGTTCAATAGAAGCTTGATTTCCAGAGGAAGATTCTGAATGACATAAACTTTCTAATCCTGATCTTAATTCATCTTCATTCTGAACATCTTTAAAATGTTTTGATCCAAACATGCCTTTTGAGCTAGAAGGTGCATCCATTTGAGAAAAGAGAAAAGATATCGAAGGAAAATACCCGGAGAAATCGTGCTAATGGAAATCAAGAAGTTTTGCGGCTTCCTGCTGAAGGAGAAATTGCAGCTTCCTCGACTCGAATTCTACGCCAGACGTCTTCAA
>APFE030445799.1:8294-18559 GCA_000404065.3 Pinus taeda
AATTTATATTGGATTACAATTTAAATTTTATATTTTTAAGAGTGGATTTCAAAATATTAAATATCATTAAAATAAAGTAAAGTTAATATATGGTATATCAAATAAATAAAAATTATAGTTATGGAAATTATTTCCAATTTTTTTTTGAAATTATCTCCATATAAAATCTCAAAAAAAAAATACTATTCAAATGAATTTATGTTAATTTATTTTCTTGTGGCCTATGGTGTAAGTTGAATGTTACAATTTACCCTAGACTAAAATTAAATCTCACTAAAATTAAATACCACTAAAACGTATTTATCTTAATTTATTTTATTGCAATATATTTTATATTATTGGAATGAATGTATATATTTTTTAATAATGCAGACTAGTCCGCTTGCATTTGCATTTCTGGTTAGTGATAATAGCTGCTTTCCATACTAGTTTGTTAAGTGAGTTATTATAGATTTTCAGACATTAATTTTATGTTATCCCAGCATTCCCTGAACAATGATGGTAATAATCCTCCTCCCTACTACTTTAACAACTAACAACTAAATTATAATATATTTTCGAGAGACAAATTTTAAATTATCCAAATTATCTGTTAAAATAAAAAATTACATTTTATTTACTGAGATGAGATCTCCCACCGTTGGCGATAATTCGAATATAATAATGGCATGCATGCAATTTCAAAGATCTTCACGAAGACCGCTCGAATTAATGTGAATAATGACGTGTGTGGAGAGAACAGGATTGATGACAAGACTGTCTTCTCTCTCGTGATCTTGTCCATGTCCCAGTGAACAAGTTGATCTTGCATGCTTCATCTCATGATCCACACTGTGTTGTTGGCATGTCTAGTCATGACTTCTTGTTGTCAGGCAGCCGTTATCCTCTAGCTAGTTGTCAATTTCCTGATCTGACAAGTTTCTTCATATTCTATTTTAATCCAAATAAAACTCCACAACGAACTGTTGCGTGCCCTGCTTTAATTGGAGATCTACCCATTTTCAACCAACGGATTTGCAAATTTATTTCTGGCTCAGTTCTTCTTATATATAACTACTACCGGCTCCAACAGTCAGGTAAAATGTGTAGTTGCGCGGCGGATAGCCAAATATTTGAATTATACTTTTGCAGATTTCACTGTTACATGAAAGCATGACAATTCATTAAAAGTAAATTAACCATAATAATTTCCTACGATAAATATTTGAGTTAGATAGATTCCTTTTCTATTATTCACGGGACAAATGTATGATAACAATTGATTACGCATATCTGATTAGATATGCAAAATCAATTAACGTTCTTATGTATAGTTTATAATGCGAATATTACGTAGGAACAAATTTAAGTAAAACAAATTAACTAATAATGAAAATGGATTCAAAGTATTCAGTTAAAAGCCGTAATTTAATCACTTATCTAAAAATAGAAAGAAAAACGACCAGTTATCTTATACTTCATCGGAGTCCCTTTTCTAAATTACCTTTCTGTCTTGTCTCCAATATTTTGGAGTTGCTTTTATTCCATTTTTATATATTTTTTATTTCCTTAAAATCATTTCACCTAATTTATCTAGTTGATTTCTGCCTATTTTAGGTTCTTTTGATTTCGTCGTAATAGTTTAACCTCACTTATCTCTCCTTGATATTGAGTTTCGACTCTCCTTTTAAATTTTGTTCTTAATTTGAAATTTTCCCGCTATTCCTCATGCCATAATTACTTGAATTTTTTTAATAAATTCAAGTGATAATTAATATTATATTATATTATATTAGTTCGAGAAAATTTATGGGTCATCAAATAAAACAGCATGTCTTTTATGCAAAAAAATCACACTCTTAAGTTGTAATTTTTCTTTTACAGCAGTTACAAACATTATATTATATTATGTAAAGGTTATATTATATTATGTAAAGGTTAAATGTTAAATAGGAATATTTGATGTAAAACACTCCATGTCTAACCAAGGAATAAAACCATATAATCAGGTAACGTTAAATGATACCCACCAGTTAAGGTAGTTGGATAGCTATGGATTAGGCATTTACATGCTCGAATCTCTCTATGATGGAAAATATTCTAAAAGGGAAAGGCGGAAATGGAAAGGGTTAATGAACCTGAGGTGATTTGGAGCAGGAAAACATTACAAAATGGAAAGATTGTTATTATGAGATAAATTTCGTAGTTGGGTTGCTATGATCAGGCGATTACCTACTCGAACACCTCTGTGATGGAAAATATTCTAAATTGAAAAAGGGGTAATCTCGAACACCTCTGTGATGGAAAATATTCTAAATTGAAAAAGGGAAAACCGAGAGGGTTATTGAACGTTAGGTGATTTGAAGGAGGAAAAGACTACAAAATGGAAAGATTATTATTATGAGATAAATTTCCTGCAGGTTGAATCTTTTTGAGCGAAAATTGTCCTTGACTAAGTCTAGTTGAGACCAGGCAAAAATTAGGTGCAGTACGGGTACTTGAAGGAGGAAAGACTACAAAATGGAAAGATTTTTATTATGAGATAATTTTTTTGCTGGTTGAATCTTTTTGAGTGAAAATTATCCTTGACTAAGTCTAGTTGAGACCAGGCAAAAATTAGGTGCAGTAAGGCTGCTCTGCTGGCGAGTTTATCTCGGGGAGACATAGTGGCAGACAGTCTCGTTGGTAGGGAGGAAACCTCTGTTCCATGTGGTTGTTAACACTTGCATCAGCAATTCGTGTAACCCAGATAAGTATTGTAATGATATGCAAGGCAGTTTCTAAGTATTGCTGGTAGACTGAAAATGAAATATTGTGTTGTAAATGTTGTATTAAGTGTGTTATCACTCAAAATTTTCTCAAGGTCAAAAAAATAAATTTCTGAGGTAACCACAAACCAACTTTTTAAGTACAGAATTTAGCCAATCTGTACTCAGAGATGGCTCCCTCTTTATTATTTAGCTTTCTTTATGGGATATTAGGCTAGTTACAAAAGCTTGGGGGGTTTTGATTTTGTTTGGTGGTGGAATTCAGGAGCAAAGGGATAAAACAAGGTATTTCAGGCCATTGGGCTATGGAGTCAACTGGAGATGGCTTAACTGGATCAAGTTCATTCAACAAAGGAGGGCTTCACAATGCAAGATAGCTAAACAAAAGACAAATGACAAAAGACAAATGACAGCTTAAAGGGATGAAATGGTCTTGAAAAGGAGGAAAGGAAATTAAGAATCCTTAAAAAAAGTTCAAGATTAGGGAAAGTGGGTGACCATTAACAAAAAACAATTAAGAATTGTTTGTTAAATGGCCACAACGATAAACTAAAAATCAGGGAGCAATTAAGAATTCCCTATCTATGATAGTTTGGAAGAAAGCATTAGGAATATAAACGATTTTAAAGATAGAATGTAGTGAAACTCTTTTTGAAATATACCTTTTTGTTTATCATTCAGATATGGAACACATATGAATATTTAAATAAGAAAACTATAAAAACAGACAGAAGATATAGAATACTTATTTATTTCTCGTTTGACACATGAATCCTGTAAAAGTCCTTTGCTTTATTACTTTGTCCAGCTAGCCATACAATAGTTGTTCAATAGCACTTCTATTCCAAAATAAAATGTCTACAGAAATGTCTAAGAATCCACCTTAAAATAGTTCAAATAAAGAAGTATTTATACTAATTGTAAACTGAAATATCTCAAAAAAATATCAATATTAGTTTCACAAATATCTCCAACTATGTACATTAACAAAACTTAAATAAAGGACATTGAAAAACAATGAATCTATTTGGCACTATTTCTATGGATTTATGGTGACAAAGAAGAGAAAGTCGAATTTGATAGAAACTTTTAGTTGATGATGAGGCATCCCAGTCACTAACTGCATCCTTCCTTTGTGCATTCCACCCCATAAATTATGCAAACTTAGCGTCCAATGTTATGCTCATTTATCTCAATCCATAATAGATATGTAAAACGTGAAAGAGGTTACTGTTGATAAGGATGCTTTTGAAGTAAACCTCTCTCAGTTTCCCAAAATTCAGCTCGAGCTGTTCACAATATTCTCTGTAAAAAGATGTCAAAAACAAGACTTTGCACAAACTTAAAAATAGGCTATGAAGACATGCAATTATCTCCCTTTTGATAATACTTGTGTAAAAGGTGAGATAGGTTTTTTTTATATTAACCTATTAGGAACAAAAACATCCTTCCATTATTCGAAATAATTATTGTATTGACCACAATAGTTTCTGCAAAACTATGACTTAAACAGGGAATTTCTAAAGAATCTACCATTTCTGCTTTGATTTTATCTTTCAACCTTAAGTTCCTTTTAATTGTTTTTCACTTTTACTTTGGATAAACTTCATTGTAGCTGGTGAAAGTGTTTTCATATTTGTTTAACCCTTACTACATCCATATTTACTTTTTACTGTTTACTTTTTACCGTTGTTTTTCATCTGTCTTCACTTTGACATGAATTTGTATGCTCTATAACTGTCTTCCCTACTATTTATCTTCATGCTAGTTGATTTACTTGACTTGATCTTCAATCTGATACTCTTTAACCCTGATACACTTTGACTATTATTTACTGTGCCCTTTTACCTTCCATCTCTATTTGAATAGATTTGATAACAATCTCGGAGTAAACAAGTCTTACAACTAGTATTAAGACTGTTTATCCAAGGCTGTTGTCTTTTGATTACTTGTTATGGAGCGACTGGTAATGGTGTACTCGTTGACTTGGAAGCACCGTGGACTGGAGGGGCATCAGGCAACAACTTTTAGGGTGGTTGATGGTTTTGGGTATGAGTTGGTCATTTTCTATGTACTGATTGCATGCATGAGTTTTTAAGAATAAGGAAAAAAAAATGGATTAGCTTTGTTTTTATGCAAAGTCAATGCTTTTGGCGGGTTTCGTGACATGAATGGGTTACGTCAGCGGGGGTGACTTGACATTTTGTTATTAGCGGCAGGCCGTAAGGGGGTGTCATCACACCGCTTATGGAGGGTAAGTGGTATTTTGTGGGAGCCACGTAATTCCATACGTTGCTCAACATGTAGCATCAACACTATTCACAAAACCGTTCACATCATGCATTAAAGGTTGACCAAAAGGCTCACGCAATATGAGCGAGGGTTGTCGAATTTAAAGGGTCTGATCAGACAGTAGTTGGGGAAATGACATGACTGATGTATAACAGAGGCAGGCCAAATATTAATTAAAAGACTTAATCATATTAGGGGTGATTTGATTGGTCGCTGACTTTTTAATTAGTCCTGATGGCTTAATTAATTCTCATTAGCATGGCAGGGAAGTCGGGTTCTTAAGTAACTACAAATTAGCTAATTAATCCAGTTTATTATTTAATTTACATTCATGTTTAACCATCGGGGTGGGATATGTAAGAATTTTCGGTTTTGTATAATATAATAATATGGGCGTGGGTAATGTTGTTTTATTTGGGAATTACATAATAATAACATAGGTAGTTAATATGACTGTGGAATACAAAGTGCGCTAAGTAAATGTTTCTGAAATCATTTCATCATATAACATTACTTAGGCTAATAATATACAAGGGTTTCATGTAGATAGAATGTTTTTTATTTTCCTAAGTAAAATAGGATTTTACATAGGAAAAGCTTTATAAAGGGAATGAATGACTTTATGAAGGGGTGAATATTAATGAAGGGGTTTTAAGTACTTACCCTATTTCAAATTATTGGGGCAGAGGGCCCGGTCCCTCCAATAGTCAGAGAAATGCTCTGAGCCCCTTTAACTTTGGCAATTACCTTTAGCACTTAGAGAATTAGTGAAAATTTTAGGGGAAATGTGTAGGGAGGTTAATTATTTTTTACTTTGAGTGTTGATGTGCCTTCCATGTGATACATGCCTTGTCTAAGTGATGAAAGAAAAAGATTTAAGCATTAAACTCAACCATTCATCACACATTTATTCTGCAAACATCATTTGCTTACCCTACCTACTTAACCTAGCATTTTTACTTGTTTATTAGGGTGCACTTAGACTCGCAAACCCTTTTCAATTTTTTGTTTATTTTACATAGTGATATCTATCTAAATCTAACCTTATTACATCCAATGGCTCAAATTAAACTATTGAGCTCCTTTCTCACTCTACCTATCTACTGATCTGTCAAGATTAAACTATTTGGTCAGATCTTTATTCTCTATTTCTAAAACATGAAATTGAAAACATGGAATAACCAAGATTAAATTGTTTAGTTACCATGGATTGTGGCATAGGTTACAAGTTGCACAAAATATTTATTATACATAAAAGTAAATAGTAGTGGCATTTAGACTTGCATAATTTCATGGTCTTTTCTTTTTGTTGGGGTTCATTTTCTTTCCTTTTTTAACCTTTTCTTTATTCTTTTTAGCCTTTTATTGTTTTTCTAGGGCATACCCTCTTTACATTTTTTAACTTTTTGATTTTTTACAAATATGGAAAACATTTGCAACAAGCAAAAGTATGTACATATTTCAAAGCTAAACCAAGTGAATCATGATATATGACACCTATTGGTATAGGAACCTAATAGTGGCTCCAATTGGGGATGTAATTTCCTTGTGAAATGTCAAAAACATCATTCACTGGTAGCCTGATCCATTGGGCCAATCCCTCACATGTCTATGCTTTGTTGTATAATATTTTGACTGAAAATATTGAACTGAAATTGTATCCTTTTCTACAATCTGGAATCTAATCTAACATATACTTGCTAATTGAAACTAAATTTATTCAAACCGAAATCCTACCTACTTACTATAATCAGCTATTTGACTGTTGGTTAGGTAAAATGAAACAACCAATCCAACCATCGAAGCATTATATATATTGGTGACCTTTCTTTCTTGTGCTTGTTGGTGCTTAAAATTGAGATCTTGAAATCAAATATAGCTTTGTTAACCTTTGAGAAGATAAGGAAATTCCCGATCTTCTTTGTTGAATCTAGAAACTGTACAAAAGGATCTTGTAAAATATATACACTTTTATTGAACTAATTCAAACAACTGCACATCCGTTGTGTATGGCCTACATGCCATGAAATTGAAATATCACTTTTATCTTTATCACCTTGCAGACTTTGAGATGAGCTTTGTGGTGATATTTCTACTAATTGAAATTTCTCTCTGGTGAAACCATTATCATCTTGATTTTGACTCTCATAGTTTGTTAATGGAGAAAAATTCTGATTGCATTCATCATCCAACCAATCAAATATTGGATCATAAAGAACTTGGAAGGATTGCTACAACTTATTACATATAGGTTCAAATGGAACTTCATAGATTTCTACAAGATGCTCCTCCTTTTCTTTAAAAAAATTATACCACATCTCGTTTAAAAATTGAAATGATTCAAAACAAAGAGGCAGGGCATCTTGTATCATTGGATCATATGTTTCGGCTTCCAAGTCTTCTTTTGTAACCTAACATTCAATGGCATTTTGGGGCTGCAAATATAGATATGAGAAGTCTTGAATAAAGTTTTTATTGCCCTCTAGATAGTTAATATCAAGACTTGTTGATATTTGATTTCTAATTGCATGATAGTTATCTCTGATAAATTGAAACGAAGCAAAACAATATGGTAAATTTCCTTCACTGATTTCAAAATTTCCTACACTTTCCTCCTCATTCTTATAGTTGAAATGAACAAGCTGATCACTATTTTCAAGCTGTTGAACTTGAACTTCCTTATTCCTCCAATTAACTTCTGATTCCTCTACATGGTTAATTTGGATTTGAGAAACATAACCATTATTATAGTGATCAAGCTTAGGCACATCATCATAAAAAGTAATGTCACCAAATGTGCATATTAGATCAACAGATTGCCTCTCCACATATGGTTCTATAACTCTATCTTCAAATTTATGGTAGTTGGAATTAATAGGAATTTGTTCATGGTTGTCAACCTCGTCATTTCAGAAACAAATGTGTCATGGTGATTTTGAACAAAAAATTCAACTTTCATGGTGATCTTCTACATCATTTCCTATGTTTTCTTTATCAAAATGTCGAGTTTTTCCTCTTTCTCTTCTTTCAACTTTTCTCTTCTAATTTGTAAATTAATTTCTACATCTACTGCCATGTTCTGCATCTATTCCATTGTTGAGGGGTTTCTTTCTCTTAGATGAAATTCTATCTCTGAATCAAATGCTCTTGGGTAATGGAAAAGAGCTGAACTAGGGGGAAGTCTTATATTTAATGGTATTAAATAATAGATTTGATTAAATCTATCTGAAAATTGTTGTATTCTTTCATTTGGATGTATTTTTAACTGATTGTATTCTTCTATGATAGGGTTTGTAGTTGCACCTAAAAATATACCTATTGAGAATATCATCTGTAGTATAGAGGATGGGATCAATAACCTATCTTTGGAGGACAAGGAAACATTAAGGCAAGAATTTTCCCTCATTATGAGAAAATCAAAAACTCCCAAAAGTAATTTAAGAAAAGAATAACTTCTTGCTCTTAAGGCCCTTCAAAATAATGATAAAATCGTAGTTCTTAAGGCTGATAAGGGTGGGGTAGTAGTAATATTAGACAAAGAAGACTATGTCTATAAAATTAATGAACACCTAGCCTATGGTAGTTATAAAAAGCTTAGCAAAAATCCCATTCCCAAAATCATGAGAAAGGTAAAAAATAACAATTTTAGAATCCAACCTTGAGGAGAAATTAAAGAAAAAATTAACACCTTCTTGTGAAACTACCCATGAATTTATGGTTTACCTAAAATCCATAAAGAAGGAGTTCCTCTTAGGCCAATAGTTAATACCATTGGCTCCCCAACCTATGAACTCGCTAAATATGTTTCCATGATCCTTAGGCCTCTTGTTGGGAATACTGATTCTTTCATTAAAGACTCCCATGACTTTGTGAAACTTATTAGAAATGAGAGGATGAACCAAGATGACATCTTGGTGAGCTTTGACGCAGTATCCATATTCACCAATATTCCTCTTGATGAATCCATTCAGGTTATAAAGGATGTTATTGATCCCCAAACTGCAAGACTTGCTGAGATTTGTTTACAATCGACTGTTTTCACCTTCCAAGGTGGATACTATGAGCAAACATTTGGAGTGGCAATGGGATCACCCCTCTCGCTAATTGTGGCCAAACTATACATGGAATACTTCGAATAAAAGGCCCTTGAATCATACCCTTTGGAACCAACTTTGTGGAAATGATTTCTAGATGACACAAACATAAATTGGACTCATGGAAAAGCTAACCTTGACAAGTTTTTCATTCACCTTAACTCTATCTCCCCTGAAATAAAATTCACCCTCGAGATGGAAGAAAAAATGAGTATCCCATTTTTAGACGTTCTTATCATTAGGAAGGAGGATGGCTCTTTAGGGCATAAGGTTTTTAGGATGTCAACCCACATAGAGAGCTACCTCCACGCAAATTCCCACCATCACCCATTCCAAAATTTTGGTGTTCTAAACACTCTGGCTATCAGAGGTCTTATAATCTCTGGTTCTGAACATTTAGACAAAGGAAAAGAGCACTTAGTATCAGTATTTAAAAGTATAGGCTACAAAGAAAAAGAAGTTAGAATGGCTATAGAAAGGGCTGAAAGAAGGGTGTTATCTCAGGAGCCAAAAGCTCATGACCAACCTCAATGTGGGAAGGTATTTCTACCTTATAATCAAGGGGTCACAAACAAGATTGCAAGAATCCTGAGAAAGAAAGACATAATCACTCAGTTTTCGGCACTCGGAATGATTAGACAAAGTATGAGGTCTGTTAAAGATAATATTGATAGACATTAACTTAAAGGAGTTTATGAAATAGATTTTTCATGTTGGAAAAGTTACATTGGTGAAACAAGTTGTTCCTTGCAAACAAGACTAAAAGAATATGTAGCAGATATTAGGAATGATAGGTCTAGTACTTTGGCCCTGACTGAGCATTCCTCTAAAAGTAAGCACCATCTCTGTGTGGAAAACGCCTCAATTGTCGCAAGAGAAGAACATCATCATAGGCGAAAGATTATAGAGGCTCTTGAGATTATGAAACATCCACATAATCTCAATAGGGATAATGGCATCGAGATCAGCAGTAGCCAGTTTCCCTTAATCAAAGATATTAAGACCTCCAATGCATCCTAGGTTTAACTCTCCATAGGTAACTATCTCCCTTCCCTTTCCTCTAAGGTAAAATTAGAAAAATTCAGTTTTATTACTTTATTACTATTGTTGCTCCTAATAATCAGTCCCAAGA
>APFE030445801.1:0-39991 GCA_000404065.3 Pinus taeda
AAAATTTATGAAAAGTGGTCCTTGAAAGAAAAGAAGTAGGGGGTTGTAGCTCCCTTCCAGGAGAGACTGGAAAACAAGAGAGAGTTGTATCTCTCTGGAGGTTGCAGCCTGCGTACTGGTAAAGGACTGCACCAGTCCAAGACCATTGTAAAAGGAGTTTCTAATTTGAAAGAAGATAGAGACATATTGCAGCAGGTGGTTTTCACCCACATTGGGTTTCCACCTTATATCTGGTGTTCTTGATGTGACTATCTGTTTTTCTTGTTCATGCTCATTGTTTTATGGTACTGATATGCACAAATAATTCAAAGTATAAATAAGGAAGAATTGTTAAAAGGACTAGATAATACTGATTCACCCCCCCTGTCAGTATTATTTTCAACATCTTTTTGTGTTGGACTTCTAGATATTTCATTATCATATCACCTAAATTTCCAGCCAACTTTGACAAGAAGGAAATCTTTTGAGTAGAATCATTGGTAAGATTAGCTTTATAGATATTTTCCATATAGTCATTACCAAATTGTTCTAAAAACTTCAAATCTTTTAATTCCATTCTTGTTAGATCTGTTATAATTTGTTTCCTCTCATCAGCTGGTTCAGGAACAAACTGAGTTTCGAGTAGCAATTCTAATGTAGCTAGCCCTGCAGCAGCTACATTCATTATTTCTTCTTCTGATGGTCCCATCCACCAGTCATGGACAATTTCGACCATTCTTTTCTCTGCTAAGGCAAAAATGGAAATATTGTCTAACTGGAGACAACTTGCATTTGATAGAGGGCACCAATCCAAATTCGAAGAGACTCAGCTGGATTTCTAGATTTGTCTAAATTGAGAACATATCCAGTGGAATTGGCTGCAAACAGATCTTCTTCAACTCGTGGGTATTTATGGACTTCACGAAGTACATTGGCTTTTTGGAGAGATGGCAAAATGAAGGAGGGAAATTTAGAGGCAACATTTTCTAAAGTGGCTATTTCACCTTTTGGCTTTTGGAAATTGATTGACTTTATTGGCTCTAGTCTGTGTTTAGCTTGAGCGCTGGACTCAGCTTCACTTCCTTCTTTTTTTTCATCGATATCCCAATAGTTAGGAGTATCCATTGAAATAGAGAATTTGGGAGTTTTAGATTCTCTCCTTTTTCTATCTTTCTTCTTTCATTCTTTGGCTTCTCTCCTGTGTTTTTCTTCTTGCTGTTCATCATGGAGAAGCTTAAGATTAGCCAAAATCAACTCACTCTGGGATCCTAGATCATCCAGAAATTCCTCTGCATGTGCACACCATGTTGTAAGGTAATTACTGATTTGGTAAGTCTGATCTAAATTAGTGGTGTTTTGTGCATTATGCTCTATGAGAGGAGCATAATCAACTCATATTCCTAGTTGTTTATATGTAGAAGAGGTAGTGCAAAACTTTGTCTTAGGGGGCCATTTCCCACCTTTTACAAAATGACGGTTTGCATACTACCATTCTTCAATAGGAGGATATTGCGTATGAGAAATACAATGCATTTTATTTACAACTATGTTGAAGGCCCCGAAAATTGGGTCAACAACAAGGGGGATACCTACCCGATCCAGACCTTGGTTGGCAGCTCCTTATCCGTTTGGTATAGCGGGTCCGACTGGGGATATGGGACCAGTTTTCCAATTCAGTGTGTCTGTGTGAGAAAGATGGGTATTTTTGTTCTAAATGGAATACTTTTATCCTAATTCTAATCTAATGCTATGCTATTGTATTCTAATAAACAGAAAAACATTGAAATTTATGCTAACCCATGGTGTGATCTTTCTTCTATGCGATATAAAAAATTTCAAACAATAACTGGTAATAAAGATCATTCAGCTATCATAAGAAAAGAATTCGATAAAGATGAACTACTTCGTATAAGGAGTTAGACGAAACAGTTGTGAAAAACTTATCGCATAAATAAGCTATTCATACACTAAACATAAACAAATAGTTATCACCATACAAAAGTGCCAAATGATAACTCAGACATCCATTTTGTAATATATAAACAATTGAAAACTGAATATCAATTTAACGCATAAGCAGAAATGGTTAAGAGATAAAAGTACCATTTATAACTAGTCCTACTCATGAGCTTCAAGCAATAATTGATTTATTTCTCCTTGATTTAACATTCACTAAGAGTAAAAAATTCAACATCAGTAGCAAATATCAAATAAACCTGTTCCATTCATTCACCAAAACCTCCTCTGAGGGTGCAAAAGTGCATGTTCTAAGGACAAGTTTTTGATAAATTTCTGGACCCTTCTCTAAATGCATGAGAAGGGTTTAAATACTACTAACTAAATAACTTATTTACAGAAATTGAGAATTCGGTTAAATACCATCCCTTTCTAAAAAAACTATTTCTAAAATTAAATCTACTATCTAACTATTTCTAAATCTACTCCTTAATGTCGCAAGCATTCAGTATTTTCCTGAGTGGAGTCGGCTGACTGTCTTCCGTCTTTGGTTGAGTTAAAGAAACAAAATCGGCAAGAGTTGGCATTATCTTTTCAACAAAATTGATGATATACTTGAGAATCATCCAATGAATATGTATCATTACCATGTATACTTGGTAAAAATCCCATTTCAACTTGGTTAACCCTTGGACTGCTTCTGCTTTTCCTTCAGTCTTCTGTTTCCAGTTTGGTTCTATCGCTGATTTCTTGCAATTTTCAGGGCTCACAGGTGACTGAGTAATTAGGGACCTTCCTTTTTGAGAAAAGTTTCTTAGCGATGCATGATTAGCGCATCGGAAACTGCCTCTGTTTCTTGATTCGGGCTTCCCTGATGCGGTTTTTGCCTCATGCACCTTTTTCTCTCATCCGGTATAAATCTCAAAATTTGTAAAAATAGTGATTCCGTGAGCTCTTGACCCTGAGAATTAAACTGTCTGTTTCTGGTATCAGCATTGTTTAGTACCCATTCAACCATGGTTGTATATGAGAAATTTGTGATAGATGCATGAGAAGAGTTCTGCGGCTCTTTTTCTTCCTTGAGTGGATTAGGTGTGCCTTCCGAAATGTACATTGGAGCACTGCCTTTCCTCCTCGTAGTTTTCTGCATAGTACCTTGTATAACGCTTCGTCCTTCTTTCCTGCAGTTTGCATTGAGGTGGAAGTAATGATAAAAGACTAATGACAGGAAAACTTTTAAATGTCGAAGATATGCAAAACATGCCACCTTACGTGAGTTATTTCTTCGAAAAACACAACACCATACTTTATTAACAACTAGCAACAACTCATTAATTCGCATTAAAATATATGACCAACTCTTGGCTGAAAAAGTTTTCTCGAATAATGAGCCAGAACCAACTGCGATGGAGGGATCCTGCGATTTTGCTTTGCGATATCGCAGGTCGCTGTATCGCAAATCGCAACATCATCGTGTTGTTTTTTATCGCAAGGTCGTAGTATCGCAATATCGCAGCATCGCAACTTTGCGGTATCGCAGTGTCACAGTGTCACAGTATCACAATATTGCAATATCGCAGATCGTTATAATCCTTGTGTAATTCATGTGATTTTTGCGATGCGCGATATGCGATATTGCATATCGGTGATTTTTAGAGTTTTTTAAATGTGAGTGTTTCTTTAGTGTATGAGATGCGATGAGGTTTCGCGTTGCAATCTCTCTTTTTGTCATTTTAACTCGTTAGAAGGTGTATCCTATCATACTTTGCACGATGCGATATCCCTTAAGGAGTGAATTTTATTTCTTCATTATGAAACTTAGGTTTTTTAGATTCTTTAAGGTGTTTTCCTAAGTCCATGATGTTGTAAGTTTTATCTAAAAAGAAAATACAACACTAATTGATTTTTTAATTTTTTTTTTTTAATTTTTTTTTTTACTGAGGGTCCCCACTTATTTAGTATTAGCAATAACACTTCATAAGGAGGGGGGTTGTTGGTGGCCACAACAATTGGCGATTCACTTGGAAGAACCAGTTGTCTCTGTGATTCTGTTGGATTTTTTCAGCTTCCAAAACAGAAAATTTTTCAAAACATTAAACTTTATTATGGAAAGATAAAGTACATTATGCTCTAACCTGTCAATGACATTTTGTTTCAGCTATTTTCAACTTTGATTATTTGCTGCCTCAAGTTAGTCCTTGTGTTTACATCAGTCATTACCTGGTCTGTAAAGATAAAATAAAGTCTTCTCTGTAAACCAGTTTTAAAATATGCTCATTTGTCGTAGGTAAGGCCTCTGCTACCAGCAGGTGCTCATAGCCTCGACAGGGTTACTTTTTACCCAGCAATGATCCTGTATCCTACTTAAAGAAATCTACAATTCTCAAAGAAGAATCCACATCCACACTTATTGCTTTGATTTTCTTTTTATTCTTAAAAAACAATGTCTTGGTTTGGTAGCCAATTTATGACACAGTCATTCACTTGATTTATAACTTTGTTGAACAAGTTGGCTCGTGATGAGACCCATTGCCTCTTGATTGTAACAATCTTGAGTCATTGCCCTGTTGTGGTATGCAATATTTGGAAAAGTCAGCAAGTTATAATATCTGTGATTATGATAAGCCGGCTCGTGATGAGACCTCTCATTCTTTAAGATGAAGTGTATCCTTGGATTGTTCCTCTGAAAGTTGTGATTTCCTTAGCAGGGAGGAAGTCATTGTTTTCTTTAGATAGCTTTGGACGACAATGATAGAGTTTTTGGAAGTAACTGTTCTACAGAGAATCTTTATTTTGTTATTGATACCTTTCATTGCACTGATATAAAACAATTTCTTCACTAAAGGTTATTTTCATCAAACTTTATGAAGTTGAAACTAGTGCCATATCTAGGCTAGAGTCTTTAATTGTATCTTTCACTAATAAAGATCAATTTTCCAAAAGATTTGCTATTTATACAAGCGGAAAAAAAAATCAGAATCTGAAAGAGAGTTAGTGTCTTTTTTATAATGTAACCATTCACAACTGGTTTTATTATGAAAAAGAAAAACTATTACTCTACAAGATAGAAGAATAATCTTCTATGGAAAATATTTCTTAAGAATTTGTCCATTGACAGGCAAAGAGTCTCTTTTACCTGCTAAATCCTGTAACACAATTGTCGATGGACCTAAGAATTCTACAATTTGAAAAGGACTAAGCCACATTCTATGAAATTTTGTATGTTTCCCCTTTTCTTCATGTGCCTTGTTCCATTTTAAAACTAAATCTCCCACCTGAAAATCTTTTCTGGTCATTATATTTGAATCAAAAGAGGATTTTACTAGTGCCTAATGATGAGCATGCCTTTTCTTAGCTTGTTCTCGTTGTTCTTCTAATTTGATTATTTCCATTTGCCTTAAGTGTAATGAGGAAGTTGGTACTTCATCAATGTATTGAACTAGAGACAAAGAAGGAATTGCTAAATGAGTCGGAAGAACTACTTCTCTCCCATAAACTAAATTAAAGGAGAAGTGCGATGGAAAGTTTTTCTCGTTATCGGTTGCCATAAAGCGTATTTAAGGATTTATGCAATTTTATGATCTTTGGCTCTATCTGTTCTTTTGATATCTGATTAGGTTTTGTGTGTAGACTCGCTAACCCATTTCCTATGGATAATTTGGCCGATATTAAGTTTGAATCCTTTTTAAGTGCAAATTCAATTCATTGCATTTCGAAGTATGATCATTATCGACATTAAAGCGGAAGGTACATCCAAACCTGGGTGATATAAATTGAATCTTAGAACCAATGATATTTTCATCATTACCGTCTTGAGTGAACTGCTCTACCCACTTAGTAAAAATAATCTGTTGCTTGTAAAGGATATATATCTATGCTGCTTGGAAGAGTGAGGAACGATCTCACCTATTATGTCCAATCCCCACTGACTGAAAGGTTGGTCGATGTTAACTGGTTGTAGTGGTAAGGATGGCTTCTTCTGTCTCCCAGAAGTAGTTTGGCAGACTTGACATTTCCTCACATAACTGTGCGAGTCTTTGAATAACGTGGGCCAGTAATATCCTGCACGCAATATTTTATGTGCAGTAGCATCTCTTGCGTAGTGTCCGCCTGCTGGCCCATCGTGGAGTTCTTGTAAAACTTTATCAGCTTCAGATTTCTCAAGACATCTAAGGAAAACAGAATCGTAATTCATTCTAAAAAGAATATCATTTATGAGCTGATATTGTTTGGCTTTTAATCTTAGAGCTCTTTTCTTAGTGTAATCGAGGTATGAAGGAGCATATCCATTCTTAAGATAATAAATGATATCAACATATAATGACTCTTCATCGTTTAGGCTTACCTCGCACACTTGTACCTCTATAGATTGGATTTCAGAAATTTGCAACGCTCTAGCCAGCATTTTGCAAAAGCCTTGACCTCTCACAATGTTTGCTGGTTTAATTTCTATGTCATATTCTTGTAAGGTAGTTACCCAATTGGCCCTCTTCTCACCCACATCCTTTTGTACTAGAAGATTCCTTACCATTGGAAACGGTACTATAATTTTGGTATGGGTTTTGAGTAGAAAAGGTCTGAAGTATTTGATCGCTTTGAAAACAGCATAAGCCTGTTTCTCCACATCTGAGTAATTTAATTTAGCACCCTGTAAATTTGAACTAAAAAGAGCAATTGGTGCTTCCGCCTTTTCTTGATTCGTTTGAGTAAGTATCGCAACATATGACTTATCTGAGGCAAATGTGTATAAAATAAAAGGCTCTAAAAAATTTGGAGTTGCTAAAGATGGAGCATTAATAATAGCCTATTTGATCGGGTTAAATGATTCATGCTCATCTTGGCCCCATTTAAAATTAGAGTTCTTTTTTATCTTGGTTTGTAAAGGAGATACGATTTGTGAAAAATCTGGAACAAACCTCTTTACAAAATTGATTTGACCAAGGAAAGATTGCATGGCTTTTTTGTTATGAGGTAGGGATATTTCAGAAATTTCTTTGATTCTGTCAGAGTTGATGTGAACTCCAGATTTTGACACTATGAATCCTAGAAGTTTCCCTTCATTTAATGCGAAAAATGATTTCTTTGGGTTAAGTGAAATTCCATATCTTAAACATCGTTGGAAGATTTGTTTCAAGTCTTTGAGATGGTCACCTCGTTTCTTGGAGTACACGGTTATATCATCCAAATAAATTACTACAGATTTATTGACTAAACCTTTAAATGCAATGTCCATGGCTCTCTAGAATGTGGCACCAACATTAATCAAACCAAATGGCATCTTTCGATATGCATATGTGCCCCATTTAGTTCTGAATGTGGTCTTCAATTGATGATCAGGATGTACCAGAACTTGATTGTATCCTCAAAATCCATCCAGGAAAGACATTAATTCTGAGCCTGCCACTGCCTGCAATATCTACTCCATAGGTGGTAAGGGAAAATTGTCTTTTTGACAGGCTTTGTTGAGATTGCGAAAGTCAATACAAATCCTAATATCTCTGTTTTTCTTTCTAACAGGTACCATATTGGAGACCCATTTAGAATGTCTGACGGGAAAGATTATCTTGGCTTTCAACAACTTATTGAGTTTGGTTTTTATTTGATTTTCTAAGTTGGGATGAATCTTTCTCAATTTTTGTTGGACAGGTTTTTCATTATCAATCATCGGAATAGTATGTTGGATGATAGAAGTGTCGTATGTTTTAAGTTCATCATAATTCCAAGCAAAAGCATTTTTATATTGTCTCAAAAGATGAATATATGCTAGCTTTTCTTCGGGGCTAGGCCAAGGCCTAGATTTATGTTTTGGGGTTTGGCATCGATTCCTAGGTTTATCAATTCGTAATTCAAGGTCAAACTTTGGAGCTTCGAATTGGTAGACCTTTTAAACCGATATTTCAAATCGTATAGGTCTTCTAACTTGACCAATGATTTAGGTATAGCATTGTGAGTGCTATCTTGCTGTAATTTCCGATCATGTTGATCTTCGTCGATTATTTGGTTGGAGTAGGATCCTTCAGAAGTAAGGAAACTTACGATATCAGGATCGTCGTTGAATATTCTCCAATTTGTGATGTTGTCAGGAATAGAAGGTCTAAAGATTAATTCTATTGAGAATCTATCTGGACTAAAATCTTCTGAAGGAATGAGATTAGAAGCTACGTTAGCTAAAAGGTCAACGCTTGCATTCTGGAGTCTGGGAATTGATGAAATATTGAATGCTGTAAAATGCTCAGTCAAATATTGAACTAAAGATTAATAGTGTTTTAAATGACCTGACAGGCAATGTATAGTATTCCGTACATGTCTAACTACAATTTCAGAGTCTCCGAAGACTTGGAGATACTTTATGTCTAGCCCGATTGCTTTGTACAGCCCTTGAACTAAAGCCTCATATTCTGCTGTATTGTTGGTACAATCAAATTCGAGCCTACATGTTAACATGATTTTGTCTCCTTCTAGACTAATTAGCACGCATCCATTGTAAGGCAGCCACATATGCGACCAATCAATTGCGAAATATCCATGCAGTTTTTCTAACCAATCCCTACTAAGAATTAAGCCATAAAATTCAGGGATATCAGCCACTAAAATGTCAATCACTTGACATACCTTCAGGTTAGATGACAGCCTTATGGTTACTTGATTTAGTTCGCCGATAACTTCAACTTGAGATCGATCCAGTTGAACTATGCGAACAACGGATTTCTGTGGTTGAACGTTTAATTTGGTGCATATGGACTTCGGTAAAATATTCGATGAAGCACCTAAATCCACTAAACAATTATGTACATTTTTGTTAAAAATTTAATAAGTAAGGAGAAAAGGGGGAGTATGCGATCTCGATCTACCTCCAATTAAAGCGATGTCGTTTGGATCAATCTTGTTAGTCGTATTAGTTGGAGGCCTTCCTATGTTCTGAGAAGCTTGAGAAATTACAGCGGCAAGCAAAGGTGCAACTGGCACATCATGTAATTCTTTCATCATTATCTTTTGTTGATGCTTTAGCTTGCTCAATTCGTACAGAGTGATGTTTGACCTAGTCTTTTTCATGTCTTCTATGATATTGTACTCCATTTCATCCGAAACGATTAGCGTTTTAGATGGAGTAGGTGAATCTGTTTGGACTGGGCTAGTTTGAGTCGCTTTAGATGTCGTTTTCTTTGTTGTGACTTTATCCTTCGTTCAAGAGCTTGTGCTCTTTGGTTTTGGGGTAGTTTGGGGAGGATCAAGCTGATTTCTACTTCGTGTGTTAACAGGGAATACTTCTTGATCTTCCTCTTGTGGGAGGATGAAATCCCACATTCCTTGTAATTCTACAATTTCTTCATCATCAGTTTGCCCTTCAGTGGCAAATTCCTCTTCCTCTTCCTCGGATTCAACACTTGTTATAGCATTGGGTGGCCTTGAATCCGTTGATGGACCTCTTTTAAAAGCTCTGTAGGGCCTTTTTGAAGAAGTTTCTGCTACTTGTTTTTTTATGTCGACCATTTCATTGGACATGGTCTTAAGAACTTTTTGCAATCCCTCCAAATCGAATGGATCTTTTGCTTGTTTCTTCTTGGACTCTTCTTTGAAGGTTACCTTCTTAGACTTCCGTTCTTCTATCGTGGATTTCTTCTCTAAGGCTATTATACATTTGTCTACTGCTGTGGCTTCTTTCATGTTTTCGGCAAGGGTTGTTTTATTAGCTCTGTCCACGAAGATTGCTATGTTCGATGGTAATGCAGTGATATACCATTCACAACGCACTTCTTCGCTGGGCTGGGAAGCAGTAGGAATTTTGTTTAGAATTTTATTGAAACGTAGATTGAAATCTTTGACCGGTTCTCTAGATTCTGCCCTAAGGTTGGATAGGTCGTTGATTAAAGTTGCCGTAGACCTGTCGTCACCAAACTTGGTTAGGAATTGGTCTTGGAAGATGTCCCAACTGGTAATAGATCCAGAGGGTAATGAGAAATACCACGATCCAGCTGTTCCTTGTAGGGTATAAGGAAACAGTCAAACAACAACATCTTCATTAGTAACTCCATTGAGGTTGATGGATAGCATAAAGTTGTTTATGTGCTCTTCTGCTAGCATGCCTACCTCAGGATTGAACTTGGGCAGCCATTTCTCAAGATGGGCCGGTATTTGACTAAAGGGTGCAGGCATTAAGACTGCCCCAGGATTGTTCCATGGAGACTGGGCCATTGTTGAACTGCTAACAGGGGGATTTGCAGAAAATGATCCCTGTGGTTGAGAAGATGAGGTGATTATGATCGCAGATGATTGAGGAGGAGTTGTAGGGATTCCACTAGGTGGATTGATAATGGTTTGGGGTGGAGGAGTAGATGGTTGACTTTGCGGTGGAGAGGTTGAGATGGATGATGTTGATGAAAGAGTCTCGTTGTCAGACCCTTTAGGTGACTTCCTTGCTCTTTTCCTTTTGGGAAGAGGTAGTTCGGTTGGCCGAACGCCGAACTTTTCACTCTTTAGTCTGGTCAGGGGATGAGCAGGGTTATACTGCGAAGTCACGCTGCCCTGAGATTTATCAGATTTTTGAGGGGAAATGGAAAATTGTTGAAGTTTATGAATCAGAGATTCGACTTCAGGAGGTTCAATAACAGATTGTTCTGAAATGTCAGGATTTGTAGCAGCAGATGATGCTCTAGCGACTTCTAACTTTGGATTTAAGTGTAATGGAGAAGTCGGAGGAGATGGTGAGGGTGATTTACTCTCAGAATGGTATTTTGATTTGGATTTACTTGCCATTCATATTTTTAGGCCCTCCTTCTAGTACCAAATATGTTGAAGGCCCCGAAAATCGGGTCAACAACAAGGGGGATACCCGCCCGGTCCGGACCTTGGTTGGCAGCTCCTTATCCGTTTTGTATAGTGGGTCCGACTGGGGATACGGGACCAATTTCCAATTCAGTGTGTGTGTGTGTGAGAAAGATGGGTGTTTCTGTTCTAAATGGAATACTTCTATCTAATCTAATGCTATGCTATTGTATTCTAATAAATAGAAAAACATCGAAATTTATGCTAACCCGGGTTGTGATTTTTCTTCTATGCGATCTAAAAAGATTTCAAACAATAACTGGTAATAAAGATCATTCAACTATCATAAGAAAATAATTCGATAAAGATGAACTACTTCGTATAAGAAGTTAGACGAAATAGTTGTGAAAAACTTATCGCATAAATAAGCTATTCATACACTAAACATAAACAAATAGTTATCACCGTACAAAAGTGCCAAATGATAAATCAGACATCCATGCTGTAATATATAAACAACTGAAAACTGAATATCACTTTAACGCATAAGCATAAATGGTTAAGAGATAAAAGTACCATTTATAACTAGTCCTACTTATGAGCTTCAAGCAATAATTGATTTATCTCTCCTTGATTTAACATCCACTAAGAGTACAGAAGTGCAACATTAGTAGCAAATATCAAATAAACCCTGTTCCATTTATTCACCAAAACCTCCTCTCAGGGTGCAAAAGTGCTTGTTCTAAGGACAAGTTTTTGATAAATTTCTGGACCCTTCTCTAAATGCATGAGAAGGGTTTAAATACTACTAACTAAATAACTTATTTGCAGAAATTGAGAGTTCAGTTTAAATGATCGTCCTCTTTCTAAGCAAAACTATTTCTAAAATTAAATCTACTATCTAACTATTTCTAAATCTACTCCTTAATGTCGCAAGCATTCAGTATTTTCCTGAGTGGAGTCGGCTGACTGTCTTCCGTCTTTGGTTGAGTTAAGCAAACAGAATCGACAAGAGTTGGCATTATATTTTCAGTAAAATTGATGATATACTTGAGAATCATCCAATGACTATGTATCATTACCATGTATACCTGGTAAAAATCCCATTTCAACTTGGTTAACCCTTGGACTGCTTCTGCTTTTCCTTCAGTCTTCTGTTTCCAGTTTGTTTCTATCGCCAATTTCTTGCAATTTCCGGGGCTCGCAGGTGACTGCGTAACTAGGGACCTTCCTTTTCGAGCAATTTTTCTTAGCGATGCGCGATTAGCGCATCAGAAACTACCTCGGTTTCTTGATCCGGGCTTCCCTGATGCGGTTTTTGCCTCTTGCGCCTTTTTCTCTCATCCAGTATAAAGCTCAAAATTTGTAAAAATAGTCATTCCATGAGCTCTTGACCTTGAGAATTAAACTGTTTGTTTCTGGTATCAGCATCGTTTAGTACCCATTCAACCATGGCTGTATATGAGAAATCTGTGATAGATGCCTCTGAAGAGTTCTGCCGCTCTTTTTCTTCCTTGAGTGAATTAGGTGTGCCTTCCGAAATGTACATTGGAGCGTTGCCTTTCCTCCTCATAGTTTTCTGCATAGTACCCTGTATAACGCTTCGTCCTTCTTTCCTGCAGTTTACATTGAGGTGGAAGTAATGATAAAAGACTAATGACAGGAAAACTTTTAAATTCCGAAGATATGCAAAACATGCTACCTTACGTGAGTTATTTCTTCGAAAAACACAACACCATACTTTATTAACAACTGGAAACAACTCATTAATTCACATTAAAATATATGACCAACTCTTGGCTAAAAACGTTTTCTCGAATAATGAGCCAGAACCAACTGCGATGGAGGGATCCTGCGATTTTGCTTTGCGATATCGCAGATCGTTGTATCGCAAATCGCAACATCATCGTGTTGTTTTTTATCGCAAGGTCGCAGTATCGCAATATCAAAATATCGCAATATCGCAGATCGTTATAATCCTTGTGTAATTCATGTGATTTCTGCGATGCGCGATATGCGATATCGCATATCGGTGATTTTTAGAGTTTTTAAAATGTGAGTGTTTCTTTAGTGTATGCAATGCGATGAGGTTTCGCATCGCAATCTTGCTTTTTGTCATTTTAACTCGTTAGAAGGTGTATCCTATCATACTTTGCGCGATGCGATATCCCTTAAGGAGTGAATTTTATTTCTTCATTATGAAACTTAGGTTTTTTAGATTCTACAAGGTGTTTTCCTAAGTCCATGATGTTGTAAGTTTTATCTAAAAGGAAAATACAACACTAATTGATTTTTTTTATTTTTACTGAGGGTCCCCACTTATTTAGTATTAGCAATAACACTTCATAAGGAGGGGGGTTGTTGGTTGCCATAACAAGGTAAAAAGGGTTTTGATTCGGGTATATAAAAATCAGTCGGGGACAACTGTGGTTCAGAAAGACTAACTTCTTCGAGTGGGGTAGCTCAACGCTTCTGTAAGACGACGCTTCAGTTGGAGGTATAGGAATTACATATCGATGAGGCCTGGCAATGGGTCGAGGAATCTCTAGTTTTTTAGGAATGATCTTAACTTGACCGTTATCAATAGAGACTCGTTTAAGCTTAGACTCAGGCTTTCTGTCATCTGTAAGTGACTTGTATTGAAAATACCAATTGCTTGGCAATTTAGTCGGATCATATAAGACACCTTCAACTTGGGCATTGGAAAGACCAACAGTGACACAATCTTTCAAAACAGGATGTTTGAGTTTAGGATGAGTTGTGTTGATTAACTGAAAAGAAGTTAGAGATAAGGTAGAAAGATACTCACTATCTTCAATCATTTTAAGACCTTGAACTCCCACCAAGAGTTTCCAGCAATCTTTAAGATGGACATCATTCAGGCTGATAAAATAATTAGGAAATATTGTACCATATTGACATTCAGTTGAAAGATTACCCATAATAGTTCCTATTCATGCATTGTCATAGGTTTGATGACGGGTATCAAAGAGTTCAACAATGCAGGGGGTATTTAAGCCATGTCAGAACAAAGGAGCAAGACCAATTCTGATACCACCAAAATGAAGGTAAGAATATTTTTGATCCTTAACATACTGTCTAAATTTCTTGATTTCATCATCAGAGAATAAATTCAGGGCAATTATTTGAACTGCGGGACCATAAATTTTTATAGTAACTTCCACCTCTTTCAAAAAGGATTTGCGTTTAAAAACAAAGGAAAGAGGCATTTTGTAGACATCAATAGCATGGAGAGCAGGAGGATTCCAACTCTTAGGATGTTCAATAGCTTCATTATTTTTAGTAGATTCTATATCAGATTCAAGAGAGCGAGCAGAAACTTCAGTTATGACTATTCTATCTATGGACGAGAAAGAGCGTAACAGATTGGCCATGTTTGCAAACTATACCAGAGATTGACTAAAGCAACGTTTATCTACTCAATAATTGTAGAAGAAAAGCTTTTCGAAGGCCTCCTGGCTGGCTTTAGACTCTGTCTGTAGTTTATAACTCAGGACTAGAATAGGGCTCTGATACCAATAAGATGATGGACTCAGTAACTTACATGAACCTTTGAAGAGTATGCTGAAATTCTTCACACCGACTCAAGAAATACGAGTACACGTGACTCCTTGGCTTCTTCAACTCACTTTACAGTCTCAACTAAAGACGATCTTAGAACGAACTGTCCTCAAATAGGCGGCCCAGTAGGCTTCAGAATTAATTCAAATAAAATGTTACATACCAAGTTATGCCTCAGAAAGTAGATATTTCTAGTCTCTGGTCTCTTACAACACAGAATACAAACACTCTTTCAAACACTCACACACACTCACACACTCTGATACCTACTATATCTACAAGACTCAAACTTATAAGTAAAAACATATGAGAATTATTGAGGTTCCTTGTCAAACATTACTTAGTCTAGACGGTGTCTGCTCAATATTCTCAAGTACAATAATTAAAAAGAAAGACACACTACCAAGGTCCTTTTGGACTTCAGTCACTATCATATCCAGAATCATGTTCAGGTACAAATGAGGAAGAGGGAAGCTTTTGCTTTTGCCAAGATTGGTTTAACCACTCCAAATATTCTGTCTCCCATGTGTGGTCTTGTTGCTCTTGAGCATCTTGGTACAGGTCTACGAACAAGTTTGCCTTTTCTTCAGATACCTTCTAGGAGTCACGTGTCTTCGTATTTCTCAAGCTGGTGTGAAGAATTTCAGCATACTCTTCAGAGGTTCAAGTTACTGAGTCCAACATCTTATTGGTATCGGAGCCCTGTTCTAGTCCTGAGTTATAAACTATAGAAAGAGTCTAAAGCCAGCCAGGAAGCCTTCAAAAAGCTTTTGTTCTACAATTGTTGAGTAGATAAGAGCTGCTTTAGTCAATCTCTGGTATAGTTTGCAAACATGGACAATCTGTTACGCTCTTTCTCGTCCATAGATAGAAAAGTCATAAATGAAGTTTTTGCTCGCTCTCTTGAATCTGATATAGAATCTACTAAAAATCATGAAGCTATTGAACATCCCGAGAGTTGGGATCCTCCTACTTTCCATGCTATTGATGTCTATAAAATGCTTCTGTCCTTTTTTTCTAAACGCAAATCCTTTTTGAAAGAGGTAGAAGTTACTATAAAAATTTATGTTCCCGTAGTTCAAATAATTGCCGTGAATTTATTCTCTGATGATGAAATCAAGAAATTTAGACAGTATGTTAAGGATCATAAGTACTCTTACCTTCATTTTGGTGGTATAAGAATTGGTCTTTCTCCTCTGTTTCGACATGGATTAAATACCCCCTGCATTGCTGAACTCTTTGATACCCGTCATCAAACCTATGACAATGCACAAATAGGAACTATTATGGGTAATCTTTCAACTGGATGTCAATATGGTACAATATTTCCTGATTATTCTATCAACCTGAACAATGTCCATCTTAAAGATTGCTGGAAACTCTTGGTGGGAGTTCAAGGTCTTAAAATGATTGAAGATAGTGAGTATCTTTCTACCTTAGCTCAAGCTTCTTTTCAGTTAACCAACACAGCTCATCCTAAACTCAAACAACCTGTTTTGAAAGATTGTGTCACTGTTGGTCTGTTCAATGCCCAAGTTGAAGGTCTCTTATATGATCCGACTGAATTGCCAAGCAATTGGTATTTTCAATACAAGTCACTTACAGATGACAGAAAGCCTGAGTCTAAGCTTAAACGAGTCTCTATTGATAACGGTCAAGTTAAGATCATTCCTAAAAAACTAGAGATTCCTCGACCCATTTCCAGGCCTCGTCAATATGTAATTCCTGTACCTCCAACTGAAGCGTCGTCTTCCAGAAGCGTTGAGCTACCCCCACTCGAAGAAGTTAGTCTTTCTGAACCACAGTTGTCCCCGACTAATTTGTATATACCCGAATCAAAACCCTTTTTAGCTGTAAATAAAATGCATCATATTTCTCATACGTAATATCCTCCTGTTGAAGAATGGCAGTATGCAAACCGTCATTTTGTAAAAGGTGGGAAATGGTCCCCTAAGACAAAGTTTTGCACTACCTCTTCTACATCTAAATAACCAGCAACACGAGCTGATTGTGCTCCTCTCATAGAGCATAATGCACAAAACACCACTGATTTAGATCAGACTTACCAAATCGGTAATTACCTTACAACATGGTGTGCACATGCAGAAGAAGTTTTGGATGATCTAGGATTCCAGAGTGAGTTGATTTTGGCTAATATTAAGCTTCTCCATGATGAACAGCAAGAAGAAAAACACCGGAGAGAAGCCAAAGAAAGAAAGAAAAAAGATAGAAAAAGGAGAGAATCCAAAACTCCCAAATTCTCTATTTCAATGGATACTCCTAACTATTGGGATATCGATGAAAAACAAGAAGGAAGTGAAGCTGAGTCCAGCTCTCAAGTTGAACACAGACTAGAGCCAGTAAAGTCAATCAATTTCCAAAAGCCAAAAAGTGAAATAGCCACTTTAGAAAATGCTGCCTCTAAATTTCTCTCCTTCATTTTTCCATCTCTCCAAAAACCCAATGTACTTCGTGAAGTCCATAAATACCCATGGGTTGAAGAAGATCTATTTGCAACCAATTCCATTGGATATGTTCTCGATTTAGACAAATCTACAAATCCAGCCGAGTCTATTCGAATTTGGATTGGTGCCCTCTATCAAATGCAAGTTGTCTCCAGATTAGATAACACTTCCATTTTTGCTTTAGTAGAGAAAAGAATGGCCAGAATTGTCCATGACTGGTGGATGGGACCATCAAAATAAGAAAGAATGAATGTAGCTACTACAGGACTAGCTACATTAGAATTTCTACTCAAAACTCAGTTTGTTCCTGAACCAGCTGATGAAAGGAAACAAATTATAACGAATCTAACAAGAATGGAATTAAAAGATTTGAAGTTTTTAGAACAATTTGGTAATGACTATATGGAAAAGATCTATAAAGCTAATCTTACCAAAGATTCTACTCAAAAGATTTCCTTCTTGTCAAAGTTGCCTGTAAATTTAGGTGATATGATAATGAAAGATCTGGAAGTCCAAGGCAAAACGATCGATCAAACTTATTGGATAGATCTTTTATTCAGGTGCCAGGAAAAGGTTAAATATCTTTATTGGCAGAAGAAAGCTCAAGACTTTTCTCCTAGTCTTGATGTTTGCCATTCTGTATTACCATGGACACCATTTAAAAAGAGAAAATCCAAAAGGTACGGTAAGTTCAGACCCAAGAGAGTAGCTAACCCTAGAAGACCATTCTGAAAGTTTAAATATTTGAAAAAATGCAGGCAACCAAAAAGAGACAATGCATGTTTTATATGCAAGCAAGAAGGTCATTTCGCCTGAAAATGTCCAAAAAGCTCTTCAAACAAATTGAAAGCATGTATAAAAATTGATGAGTTTGTAGATAACTAGTCTATTGTTGATTCCCAAGATGAAGTATCAGATGCATATATGCTAACTGATGCTTCCCTGTCTGATACCAAGTCAGTCCCATATATTTGTCAGAAAATGAATATTTGCTATGATTGTTCTGAATCAGAGAATGAACCTGAATTGCACTTCAGCGATGGATATAGCTCAGATGACTACATAGATGAGACATCTGAAGATCTTTGAGATGATATTGTTTCTGCTCTAACCTCTGTTTCTACAGAGCAAGGTACTAAGAATTCAATACCCGTTTTAAATTCTCTACCTCCATAATCCACGTTGAATTCTTTCTGCCCCTATCCAAAGATAGTTTCTCCCTCATCCTCATCTATGCCTATTTCCACATCCGTTAATACCGAAGAAAGTTATTTCCTTAAAAATATTGTTAAAACTAACAATGTTCTATATATTCCTATTGAAGTTCTTGTCAAAGGAGAATGGATTGCTATGGATGCTTTCATCGACACTGGTGGCTCCAACAATTTAGCCCGCCCCTCATTATTCAAAGGTTTATGGAAGCCTTTATAGAATATTTTGATTTCCGAGACCATTGGTGGCTCTGTCAATCTCACCCATTATGTTGATAATGTTTCTTTAAAAATTTGGGGGGGGGGGGTATTGTAAAATTCTATGCAATTCAACATTATGATGCCTCTGCAAGTTTGTTTCTTGGAATGCCATTTATTAATTCTGTATTGCCTATTACAATCAATGAAGATAAAATAATCTTCAATATAAAAAATAAGGTAATTTCAGTTCCAAGATTAACCTTGGCTAATTCCGAAGCTAGAAGGGAACATAGTCAAAAGAAAGTAGGGGTCAAAAAACCCCAAAATGAGTCCCATGATTGGCAAGAAGTATTGCAGATTTATGAGAAAACGAGCCAATCAAAACGAAAAGAAAACATAAATCCTGATTGGTCTCCTGAACAAATGGCTATTTTTGATGAATTGTTGAAATGTTGTTCTGAGAATCCTCAAGCATTCTGGAGTGTAGAGAGTCCCGAGCAAGACATAATCACTCTCCAAGACAACGGGGTTAAAGGAAAACTGATACCCTACACTCCAAACGATGAAAAGGAAATAAGAAAGAAGATTGAAGAACTACTGCAACTTCAGTTGATTGAAACAAGTTCTTCACATTATCCCTGTTTTTCTTTCCTAGTGAGAAATCACTCTGAAATAGTCAGAGGAAAAGATAGAATGGTTATTAATTACAAACCTTTGAATGCAATCACAAAGAGCTTTAATTATCCTCTGCCACGAAAGGAAACAATAATGCAGAAAATCTAGAACAGCAAGATCGTTAGTAAGTTCGACATGAAATCTGGTTATTACCAGATACAAATCAAAGAAGAAGATCGCCACAAAACAACCTTCACATGTCCCGTAGGTTTTTACCAATGGAGAGTAGTTTCGTTTGGTTTGAAGAATGCTCCAGCATTCTTTCAAAGAAGAATGGATCATATCTTTGGTAAATATGATTTTATGGTTGTATATATTGATTATATTTTGGTTCATAGTCACGATCTTGAATCACATCTGAAGCATTTACAAACATTCCTTGAAGAAGCAAAACAACATCGTATTGTTTTGTCCGAGAAGAAAATGCTTCTGTTCTAAGACAATATTGACTTTTTAGGTATTCATGTTATAGATGGAAAAATTCAGATGCAGCCCCATGTATTGACCAAGCTATCTGAATTTCCTGATCAATTACAAGATGTAAAAATGATTCAGCGATTTCTAGGAATTTTAAATTATGTTGATAAGTATATTCCTAGACTGTCATAAAAAAACTGCTCCAATTCGCAAGCATTTACATTTTGGATGGTCACCAGAAGCTACTAAAGCAGTTCAATTGTTAAAAGCTTAATGTCAAAATCTCCCAGAGCTTAAACCTCCAGGTAATGGATTCCTTATCCTTCAGACTGATGCCTCTGATAATTTTTTTGCAGCAGTCCGTTTTGAAAGAAAGGGAGAAAAAGAAGAAACTTTATGTGCATATGCATCTGGAGAACTTTTAATTCACTAGAAAAATTATTTTCCAGCAGAAAAAGAAACTCTTGCCATTTTCAATGGCATACATAAATTTGAGTTATATTTAGCCCTTGCCAAGTTTTTGATAAGAACAGATTCGATGAATTTCAAATACTTCTTGTCAGCAAAGATTTCAAAACAACTCGCAAGAGGATGACTCTTGGCATGGAAAATTTGGTTCCAAATGTATGATTTTGATGTTGAATGGGTTCCAGGTAACTCCAGTTATTTGGATGATTCTCTTACTAGAGAAATGAACAAAGCCCATGTTCACCGGCAAAGAACATATATTTTTAATCTTCCTGGTAAGACTCCTGCAGATGATAATTTTGAAACCTTTGTCAAAAGATTTTAGATTCTTGAAATAGTTCTTGGTGATTTGGTTGATGAAATCAAAAAGGTTATTGGACTGAGACTTAGAAGAAATCAGTGGTTACAGAGATGTCAATCTTGGCAGTCCAAAAATGTTGGTGTTTTGTTAGGTCTAGATGAAGAGTTGGTAAAGTTATATCCTCTACCTAATATGAAAGTGAAACTTTATTTCAAAACTCTTGATGACTACTGGACCAAAGAATACACTGAAGCCATGATCAAAGTTTTACAAACTTTGAATTATTATTAGATAATTGGAGGAATAGATTTCTCTTTTGCTGTTTACACCTCTGCCAAAATGTTAGATTTGGATGAAATTAATATGTCTGAAAGGGTTGGAAGATTTTTGAAATCTCTAAGAATTCCTGATCTCTTTGAAGACCTTGATGCTGCATTTCTTCAAAGGAATGATGAAAATTTTGCAGGTACAAATTCACTTCCCCAATATGAACTTTTTGAACCATTTGCACACTGGGAAATAGAAGATGGTTGTTGCCAAAAGAAGCCGCATACCAGATCTTCTCAATGTTTTGAAAGAACATTACAATATCTGAGAACATTCTCTACACCTTGGGATTATCAAAGTTTAGAATTGCAAAATCCTATTGTCCCAAATACTTTTGCATAGCTATATGGACCAGACAGAGTGGCAACATCTATGATAGCCAAGAATCAAGAAGAAATTAAGAAAATCACCCTTTTGTTAAAGGAATTTCATAGTCTTAGGCTACCCGAAATTTTTTCCATGATTCGAACATTAGAGAAACTTCAAGGAAGATTTGGAGTAATTAAGTTGTTGATTAATCAAAAGGCAATAATTACTCTTAGTGTCATGGCTGGAAACTGGAGTGATGATGTGGTATGTTTGATAAATTTATTACTGTCAACCAAGGTTTGCTCTTCTATGATTTTTGAATTAGGGTGGCAACAACAGGAAAATATCAATCATAACTGCAAATTGTGGATCCAATGCGCTATAGAATGCTCTGTCAGCATGTTCCAAATATTCAAGTGGGAATTATTAGATGGAGTTGAGTTGTCTGTTCAAACTATGCCTGACTTCCGTAAAAGTAAGAAAGATACTTTCCTTGATATAGAGATTGATCCAATGGCTTATGTAAATTAGTGGACGAAAGAAGACAATAAATATCTCTTCCCCCAAAAGAATCTCTATGTCACGACAGATACGATAAACTTTGATACAGGACAATCTTCACGGGTACCACTAAAAGACAAATCTTTAGTCATTTCGACAAATGAAAAAGCGAGGGATAATCTCCTTAATTTAAGGGATAATTGTTGCATGACTGCAAAAAGACTTCTAGCTTGAATTTCTTCAACTAATTAATCCATAATGAATTAGTTAGTTATTTCCAAGTAGCTGGTGAGACTAAATTCGATTTTAATTCACAATTTTAATTCAAGGACAAATTAAAATTTGAATTTGTGGATTCTATTTTTATCATTTCTTGTTGCTATTTTTAGTAGTGATGTATTTCATGCTATCAAGATTTTTTTAGCACACCCTCATCACTAATTTCCATTCTTAGCATTCTAGGAAAAAAATATTATCACATCCAAGTGATTTAGTGTTACAATAGTAAATTAAGTGGGCAAACAATTGTTGTGATGATTGTTGGTGTAATCACTAGTTGCAACCCTACCTGTGAAGCAAGTAAGTTCCCTCTATGGACAGAGGCAACCCTTCTAGCCCTAGAGTGGGTCTAGTCACAGCAAGAACAATATCAAAGCAAATTCCCTTAGATAGTTAATGTCATGAAGGCCTAACTTCAAATCCTCGTTTGATGAAGTTCTCGTTGTATTGCTCCAGCTCTCGTTCTAATCACTTTTGTACCTAAAACAACATATAGAGACCAACAAAAAACATAATAGAATACAACAAAAACGATCTATTTAAAGGGTCAAGGAACTTCAAGCTATCAATATGCAATTTTACATAACATATAGGAAATAAACTGTTGATTTGTATTAATATGAATTGAAGTTAAACTTACAACCATGCCTTGATGTTGTGGGTCTCCTTGAAGGGTCCTCTCAGCATGTCTCCGCAAGAATTCACTCATGAATTGTCTCCCAAGAGGATGAATAACTCTCTCTCCTACCCAAAAGGCAAAATTATGATGCTAGAACACTCATACAATCAAGCCAAATCCACACAAAACTATCCCAGGCTAAGTTACATTAGAAGCCACTTCCAAACTCTACTCAAACTCTCTCACTGTAGTAGATCTCAGCTATGAAGGAGGTATTTATAGGAGGAGGAGCCTCCATAAAATATGGGAGAAAAAGCTTATCCCTTTGGGAGGTTGCACAAAGGGTAGAACAAGCATCCCAAAGGAGAGAGTCGAGATCATCTGATCCAACAACCAACCCTAGGACCACAACTTAGAAGCTTCGACAATTTGTTAAAAAAAACTCTGAAAATTAGCTTGTCACGAGTGAAACACAGGGACAAGGTGACGATGTTGCTAGGCTTAGTTCAATCTTGGCCATCTTCATAGGTGGAATAATAGATGACTCGCGACGACCCAAAAACAGAGGTTAAAAAGGGTCTGCTCTAGGAATAATGAACTAAGGTATTCTTCTTGATATGACAAGGAAGGCACTGACACATATTTTGCAACATGAAATAAAGAAGATCTCAATAACATAGACCAACAGTGTCCGAGATTAGCGAATGCAGGGTTGGTGACAAAATATTGTGTAACAAATGGCCCCTAAAGCATGAAGGCCAAGAGAGTGGGAGGGGTGAAATGCTTTATGAATCCATAAGGAAATACGTGTGCATAAGGCATGGGTGCAACCATGCAGAAGATACACATAAATGATCTGTGCTATGGATGCAACCATCCAATCAAAAGAGTCATGTATACAATCATGAACCAATCTGCGCAACCTAGACTTGTGTAATTTGAGCCTAGGGTCTTCAATCCCAACCCGATCAAGGTACAAATTCTAATATGTGAATAGATGTGTTGAAGTCGGGCATACTAGAAAATCTCTTGATTACCTATCAATGATGTAAACCGTTAACAAGTGTGAGAGAGACCACCAGTAATGGCAATGGTTCTCAAGGTACTGCTAGTACAATCCACAAAGTGTGAAGAATGATTTAAAGTCAAACACTCAAGAAATCACCTAATCGAAGGCCACTAATGAAAGCTTGTTATCAAATGTGAAGAAATTTCCATTAAAGAATGCAAGCTCAAAGGTACCAAAAAGGATTCTCTAGATCAACTTCCCAGATAATGAGTTGAAGTCGATAGGAAGCGATTAGTTGAACGAGGGCCATAATGTTTCCCACATCATCAATATTCCTAGATATTTGACCAAATAAATATTCCTAGATTATTCTCCTCAATCTTATCTTCCCAATGAGCCCTCCTATGCTTGATTTTTTCTCATGTAGCTTGACATATGGCCTCTGGAAGTAATCAATCAAGAATCTTTTATCAATTTCATGGGTGATTTTCATCCATTAATTTAAACTCCAAAAATATTTGTACAAAATGCATGAGGCAAAAAAGTAATTGAATGTTTATATTGTTTTGTTTCTCCATCATGGTTTGTGTAAACCTAAAGTGCTAGGTATAGTGGAGGCACATGTGATATACATTTTCATTTGGTATGAATTATTAAAGTTCCATAGTAAACTTTGGTTAAAGATTAATAAACCAAGCAACCCATGGAGTCTAATGTGGAGTGAGAGTGAGATAAGACATGAAAGTATACATGGAGTCAAACATATGTGTGAAGTAGAACCCTTAGAGTTTGAGGTGGAATAAAAACTAATTAAATAATAAAAGCTTCATCACCTTCTTTCCCATTACCTTCACACTCGATCTTGGATATGACTCATATCAAGAAATCAAAGTGTATCGTAGTGCGATCTCGACGGCAGGATGGGAAAATTTCCATTCCAATACAAATAAATTCACTTTCATGCCTCTTGTCATCGATTTTGAGGTGGAATAAAAACTAATTAAATAATAAAACCTTCATCTCCTTCTTTCCCATTACCTTCGTGCCCTATCTTGGATATGGTTTGCATCGAGAAATGGAAGTGTATCATGGTGCGGTCTTGATCAATTTCCATTCCAAGATGAAGAAATTCACTTCCGTGACTCTTGTCAATGCACCCTGTTCATTCCACAATCGCGTCAAGACTTAAAAAAATTCAATGGGCGCGAACAAGAAAATTCCATTCCCATCACACGATGGAGATAATTAATGTTCGCACCTTCCATCATCGTGTCAGGAAACAAAGGTTAACAAAATAAAACTAGTGAAAAATTAGTGGCGAGACTCACTTATGGATATGGGGTGAGTGTTGACATGGCATCATTGTAGTGCAAAATTAGTGGTGAGACTCACCTATGGATATCGGGTCAATGTTGACATGGCATCATTGTAGAGCTGCCATGTGGTGGTGATCTGTTTATGCCAAGTCAATAAAAACAAAAGTTAACAAAATAAAACCTAGTGAAAAATGAGTGGAGAGACTCACCTACAGATGTGGTGTCAATTTTGACATGGTATCATTGTAGAGGTGCCAAGTGGTGATGATCTGTTTATGCCAAGTCAACAATGACATGTTAGCATGCCTAGTGGGATACCACATCATCATGCCACTTCATCAAAATCAATATAAAAATTCAAAACTTCAAAAGGCCATAAATTTTGATTTGAGAGCCGAAATGACGAAAATTTCATATCATCGAAAATCTCTTGAAGATACGAAGAGGGTGAGAATATAAAAAATGGAAAATTATGAAACTAAGAATCATTCAAAATAAGAAACCAAATCAAAACCAAGGAAATATTTCTATAATGTATATGGGAACCCCTTAATTTTTGAGGAAAAACTATGGGGAGTTGTTTAGGCCTTAACAATAGCCTACTCAAAATAAGAAACAAAATGAAAACCAAGGAAATATTTCTAAAATGTATATGGGGGCCCCCTTAATTTTTGAGGAAGAACTAATGGGAGTTGTTGAATCCTAAATAATCAACTAGATTTGTAGACATTTTTTGTATGTTTATCTTGATCAAATTAGTAAGAGTTGTTTTTGGTTTGATATTCCTCTCAGAGATCTTTCCATTTATATATTGCACTTGGTCAAATAACAAGGAATGAGGAGAAAAATAAATTTGAAATGAAGGCCATGTTAGCAAGTTGAGATGACTTCAAAGCATCTTGATATCCAATTTCATTCAGGGATGCATTGAGGCATCCAAGAATCTAGTCATTTAGGATGCATTGTATTGTGGAAGGGGTGAAACAAGATGGATACTAGATTAGCCAGATTAATCCAGGCTTTGAAGAAATTTGGCCTTTTCAAGGCTATTCAAGCATTTAACATGTTGGAATTTCAACATGAAATGCAGAGTGAAAGCTACCACAT
The DNA here is from genome assembly GCA_000404065.3 of Pinus taeda. NCBI lineage: Eukaryota > Viridiplantae > Streptophyta > Pinopsida > Pinales > Pinaceae > Pinus > Pinus taeda. Next base: position 25,486 of record APFE030445801.1, read on the forward strand.
CCCAAATTTCCCGTTATCTTACACCAAGTCAACCCCACTATGATGTGGCAACACACATAGTGTTAAATGGAAAAACAAAGTGTTAGGTATATGAAGTGACACCCTATTGTGATGAAACATGACACTATGATGACATGGAAAGGTGATGTGGCAAGAAGGTCAATGACATGGTAGAAAGATGATAAGGCATATGTCATCCAAATAGAAGTGCAGGTAGCATCCATATGGCGCCAACTGAGAGTGACATGGTGTTGATGATGACATGACATTTTGTTGTCATGACATGTGGCAGTGAGGTTTTGGATTTTTAGGTAGTTAAGTGGCCCTTTTTTTAGTGACACATGGTAGTGATGTGGTAATTACATGGCATGGTAGGTGGAAGAGAGATGATATGGAGGTGTTGTGGCATGACATGTGGCAAAGAGACAACATGAAAGATGGTGTGGAAGATGACTTGGTATGCCTCGGGATTCGTTCCATTAGGTTTTTTTGAAAGGGTTTGCCATGTTAAATTATTTCATTTTTTTTGCATGTTTTGGAGTCTAGAGGCATATGACCATCTAGGTATCTAGAGGCCAGGTCAAGCAAGTGGATAATAGGTGAAGAATAGATTGGATCATAAATTCTCAAACCAGTACTTAGTGTGAGGGGAAAAACCTTATTCGACCATCTGGCTAGCTAGAGGTGTAATATTGTTTTGAACAAGAGTGAGGACCAGATCCCTAGATCTCTGGATTAGGAGTCAACGCAGACCTCATGGCACAAGAATTATCCATCCAACTGAGCAGATGGTTGTGCAACATTGTTGTGAAGAGGAGTGGGGACTGAATCTTTGGATCTTTTATTTAATATAGATGTGATCATATTTGGTCCAAGAACAAATATGTTTGTGAATGAACTGTGCAAGTTGAAGATGGGACAAATAACCAAATCCCATTTAAAATTGAGTATAACAATAAAGTACTGAATTTCATAGGTCTAGGACAAGACCCTATGGATCTTAATCCATTGATCCTAGCTCGTGGTCGTATGCTCCAAGGTTTTGGAAAATAAAGGGATACAATTGGATAAAATTTGATGTTTGAGTGCCAAATTCACAAGTTGGAAATTTGTTGTTTCTAGGATGCCAAAATGGAAAATTTCCCACAAGTTGAAAAGGGGGAAAAGGTTAACAAGGGACAAATTGAGGCATGAATGGGATAGATTTGAGAGATTTCATAAATCAAATAATGTTAATATGAACTGAATCACATTTTCATCTGGTCAAGGCGAAAATATTGACATAATCAGGCAATAATTTCCATGGGTAAATAACATGGATCAATACCCAAAATAAAGTACGTCGTAAGCTATAAATATATAATTGAACATTAAAATAGATGGAGTATATACACATGAAAAGAAAGTAATATGAAGTCATTGCATGTAAGAGAGAGAAATGTAGGTTTGAATGTTGTAATCAGATTTGAGACAAAGGAGAGGAGTTGTACAGAAGACTAAAACAAATCTTAAAGCTATGATAGATCTAGACGAGAAGAAGTGATGTAGATCAAAGACAATGTATGTGGATGTGATTAATTTTGAATATGAATTTTTTCAATCTACATATGTCTAAAATGAAGTTTAATATTTAGCTGAATGAGAATTGAAACGAATATCAAATAATCTTGCATGATTAAAGTGAGAGAAATCCTATGGATCTAAGTTTGAAAATGGATGAAAGAGGAATCTTCTATGGAGAGTAGGTTAGCTCCTACACATAAAGGGATAGGAATATCCTTCAATTTTGTACCCTATAAATTTCAAGGGGTTGGTGCCTGTAAAATTCAGGGGATGGGTGTATCCTTATGGTTGGTGCCAGAAAAGTTGATGTAATAGTAGGTTGGAGCCTACAACAATATTTTGATGATTTGTGGTTTTTCCCTTCATGGGTTTCCATGTACACATATAATTCCTATGTTTTTCTTATTTGATTCTTTTTTAAATGGGTTGAATTGTTATTGTTAATAATTATTAAAATCTGCCATTGTACTAATTCACCCCCCTCTCGGTATTGTCATAATTCTAACAAGTGGAAGCTTGATCATTTGGATTCAATCATGTAAAAAATTATCGTGATTTTGATAATGAGATTCCATATCTTGAAGGGGAGATACCTATATTGGATCAATCTATGGAATCTCCTTCTGAAGCATTCTCTCCCCCTCATGAAGTTCCAACTCCTCCTTCAGACGAAAAAAGTACCCTTTCAGTGTGTGATTGAGAGGTTTGGAATGGTGAAATCTTGATGCAACCCCATATCAATCGGTGGATAAACCTTGACCATAACATAAAGATCCCCAAAAGTGGCTCACTAAAACACTTTAAAGTGGTCATCCTTATAAGGTCGAAAAAATAGGAACTATAATTTCCACTAGAAAAAATGGAGATAATGTAGATAATTTTGATTTAGTTCATGATATGGTTGTTTCATATGATTTTGAATTGAATTTATCTACTAGCTTTGAACCAATTTCATTTAAAGAATCCTATTCTCATGATGAATGGCAAGAAGCAATGCAAAAGGAGCATTATGCTCTCATGAAGAATGGAACATTGAAGTTGGTGGACCATTCGTTTAGAACCAAACTGGTTGTTTGCAAGTGGGTCTAAAAGAACACGTACAAATCAGATGGCTTAATTGATAATCACAAAGAAAGGCTCATGAAAAAATTATTTGCATAGAAAGAAGGTTCCAATTATGAAGAGACCTTTGACACAACAAAAAAATGGGGCACAATTTGGAATCTTTTTTTGTTGGAAGCTTAGAATGGATGGAAAGTTCATCAAATGGATGTGAACATTTCTTTCTTGAATGAAGACTTGAAATAATTTTTCTTCATGTCTCAGCTAGAATGTTTTCTTGTGAAGGAAAAAGAACAAAAAGTATGTAACCTCATCAAATCTTATATGGCCCAAAAACAACACTATGAATCTAGTATGAAAAATTGACTAAGCATCATCTGAAATTAATTTTCAAACACTTTAGTACTGATGATGCTATTATATTTTTCAAGAAAATTGGAAATATATTGTCTATATTTGGTATATATAGATGATCTATTGATAATAGGGAACAATGAAAACTATATTGCATCCATAAAGATAGAATTGAAGAAAGGATTTAAGATGACATATTTGGGACACCTTCACTACTACTTGAGAAATAAAGTAATCTAATATCCAAGGTATATATTCCTTCCTCAAAAGAAGTACATTAGAGAATTAGTGAACAAGTTTGACATGACCAAATGCAATCCTTTTTCTACTTTAATGGAAAAAAATATGAAGCTCATATCTAAAGAAGGGAATGACTTTGAGGATGCATCTAGATATAAACCAACTATGGGAATTGTTATCTACCTTACCACTTCGAGACTAGATATTTCATTTTCTATTAGAATTCTTTCTAGATTCATGCAAAATCCCTGTGAGGGACATCAATCTACAACTAAAGTAGTCCTAAAGTACTTGAAAACTCAAGACATTAGACTCAAATATTCACAGTTGGATGAATTTAGCTTGATTGGATATTTTAATTCAAATTTTGACAGAGATAAGTAAATGAATGGTTTACTTAGGCTATATTATGGGTCTTGGATGGGGAGCTTCCTCCTGGAGGTCATGAAAATATTTAGTTCCAGTGAATTTCATGACAAAGACAAAATATGTGGCACATGCTTAAGAAGTAAAGGATATTGTTTGACTCAAGAAAATTCTTGAATACTTGCAAGATAAACATGTGAATTCTACTCTCCTTTTTATTGACAATACTTTTGAAATTAAGTTGGCAAAGAACACCAAATTCCGTGATCAAAATAAACATATCAACACAATGCAACATTTGATTCAATATCATGTAGAGGCTAAGGCTATTCATATAGGACATTATTCCACAAATGATCAAATTGCACACATCTTCACCAAAACACCTAGAAGAGAAAATTTAGAAAAATTCAAAATGATCCATGGACTCACAAACACACCTTCGGATTAAGGGATGAATGTTAGACACCTAATTCTCTAGGATTGGGTGAATAATTTGTAAATATGTAAATAAAAGGAAATATGAACAGTTAGAATAGGAACTAATTGATCCAAATTTAAATAGGAACACAACAAATTACATATATAACCATAAATACAAAGATTTAGTAGAGTAACACTTCCTTTCATTAATATCAAATAATGAAATATGCTTACAAATAGAATGGAAATGAGACTAGCTCGGGCGATGGTAGCTTATCTCAGAGAAGATATGTGGTGGCTACATGCCTCTGAACTGAGTTAGAATGAGGCTCAAGGGTATTTTTATTATTTAAGGAAAAGACAAAACCTTAAACAACTAAAACCCTATACTGAGGAGATGTAACACCAAAATTTTATGGGCCCCGTTGGGGTTAGTTGGGTAGCCAACTTCCCAGGGTCGTAACTTGGTCATATTATCTCCATTTGACATGCATGATACCTCGTTGGAAATATCTCTTCGAGTAATACAATTGAAAATGTGATTTCAATGAAATTTCCCAAAGGGAATATTGCCAAAAAACCGTTGTTTAGAGCCTCAAAACGACTCTAGAATTTCAAGACACGAAAAACTACCAAAAATAGTAAACAATGCTACAATTAAGGAAACTGAAAAACTGAAAGAAACAATGGTGGGGGTCCAAGTGGAATAAGTGGGTGGCCACCAATATCCACCTAGATCATTCATCTGTTGCATTGAGTTCCTCCATGAGATGAGGAAACTTCTGCTGAACTTGGTCCCTAGTGAGCCATTTTCCTTGGTGCAGGAGTTGGACGGATTTGAAAACTTGATAAAATTGGATCTTCTACTGGTGAGTTTTCTTGATCTACGTGTCCATGAATTGATCAGTTGCATCTTGTTCCATGCAGTCCCGATTTAACTCTATTGGTGTGAGTTGTCCTGCAATGTCAGATGTGTCCAGTAATGGTGGAAAGTATGGTTGAAGGTGATCCACATTGAACATTGGGTGCAGGCTAAGGAATGGGGGAATGTTGAGCTCAAAAGCATTATCTCCCACAGTCTTGGTGATGGTGTATGACCCATATCGGAGTAGGTGAATCCTGCGGTGGGGCCTCTCGAGGCGCTCCTTCCACAAATATAGCCAAACTTTGTCGCCCACCTGGAACGTGTGTGGCACCCATTGTTGATCATGCCACTACTTGTAATTAGCATTGGCTTTGTCCAATATGTCACAGACCTATTGGAAAATGTGTTGAATATGCTTAATGAAGCTATTTTCCTTGGCTTCGGACTAGACATGAGCCAAATCTGCGTGAGTTGGTGCAAATGGTATGACCACATCAATGGGACATAGTGATTGGAATCCCAAGCCCACCTAAAAGGGTTGTGGTGAGTCAAGTTGTGGAGAGCCCGGTTGTAGCTATGCTGGACATAGGGGAGGCTCTCATCCCATGTGCATGGATGCATTGAGTTGTACATGTGCAGAATGTGTACAATCATCATGTTGATGATCTTTGTCTCACCATCAGTTTAGGGATGGAAAGTTGTGGACATAGTGAGCTTGGTGTCTAGCATCGACCAGAGACTGGACCAAAATGTATTAAGGAACCTGTTGTCCAGATCTAAGATGATAGACTTTGGGATCCCAAATGTACCCACACTCGTTCAAAGAAGAGTTTAGTAATGGCTTCTGCTGTGATACTCTTCTTGCAGGCTACCATAGTGGCCATCTTCGAGAATCTATCGACAACCACAAAAACATAGTCATTGCCATGCTTAGTAGAATGAATGCCAGACATGTAATCCATGGAGATGGATTCACAAGGTCGATTAGGGGTAGGCAGTGAAGTATAGAGACCTTGCTTCTTGATGGTTGTTTTGGCAATGGCGCAAGATCTGATGTACTCCTTGACATCCTATCAAAGATTCGGCCAATAGAAATATTTCTATAGTAGTGCCACCATTTTCTTGACCTTGAAATGCCCAATAGCCCAACTCTAGTGTGCTTCCCAAATCATCTTTGCACACTCAATTGAAGGAACACAAAGGTGTCCTAGGTAGCATAACAAAGCATCCTAGAGGTGAAAATCTAGAACTTGCTGATCCTCCAAGAGTGTATGGTATGTGTGGCCGAATTTTGGGTCGCTTTTGTAGAGAAGTGGCCAATCAAAAGTCTCGTGACCACAAGATTTGAGCACAGCAGTTAACACAATGACCAGCGGTCAGCTGAGGCAGTCTGTAACATTATTTTTCCTACCCTTCTTGTACTTGATATTCAAATAGAACTGTTGTAGGTATGTGGACCACTTCTGATGGCAATCATTCTGAAACTTCCCTTGCATCCGTATGAACTGTAGGGGTCGGTGGTCTATGTGGATGACTATTTCCTTCCCCAAAATGTAATTCTTCCATTGTCGGCAGGCTTGCACAATGAAATATATACCTTTGTCATAAGTGGGATACTTTTGGACTGTGTTTGAAAGTGTCTCACTGTGATATGCCACTGGATTCCCCTTTTGAGTAAGGACTTCCCCAATAGCATAGTCAAAGGAATCTGTCTCGATCTCAAATGGTTGTTGCAAGTCTGGTAATGTGAGCACTCGTGTAGAGCATAGGTGATGTTTCAACTCTATGAATGCCTTCTGTTGAGATTCAAACCAAAAGAAATTTTATTTCGCTCCTCCTTTGTTGACTTGAATCAAGGGCCAAGTGACATGAGAGAACCCCAACACAAACCTGGGGTAGAAGTTTGCAAGACCCAGAAAGTTGCAGAGCTCTGTTAGAGTGGTTGGGGTTGGCCGATCCCAAATGACTTGGATCTTGGCTGGATCCACATGCACCCTCTGTTCATCAATAACGTATCCCAAATACTAAACTTGGGTCATTACGAAAGTTCATTTTCCCAAATTGGCACACACCTTGTGTTGCCGCAGTGTTTGGAGAACTTTTTGGATGTGGTACAGGTGCTCTTCCCAACACTCGATGAACATCAGGATGTCATCCAAGTATACCACTACAAATGAGTTGGTGAATTGCCGCAAGATGTCATCCATCAACCTCATGAAGGTTGCAGGAGAATTTGTCGACACAAAAGGCATAACAAACCATTCAAAAAGGCCCTTCTTGGCTTTATAGGTAGTCTTACACACATCGAAGGGTTCGATTGGTACCTAGTGATATCTGGACTTCAAGTCAATGTTGCTGAAATATTTTTCCCCATTGATTTGGTCGAGAAGGTCATCAATCTGTGGGATCGGGTACCTATTCTAGACAGTGATCTTGCTGAATGCCCGATAGTTAATACAGAGTCTCCAAGCCCCTTCCTTCTTCTCTACTAACATGATCAGGCTCCCACAAAACAATGAACTCAGGTGAATGTGACCTTTCTACAATAGCTCCTGAATTTGCCTCTTGATTTCATCCTTCTCTAGAATGAAGCGCTGATAGATTGGTCCATTAGGTAATGATGCACCTGGGCTCAAATTGATGGAGTGATTGACCTGATAGTGCAGAGGCACCACTACGGGGGAGGTGAATATGTCTTCGTACTCCTCTACAACCTTGTCCATATCTTGTTGTCGAGCGGAAGGGCCCTGTCTGTCGGTTGTCACTACCATCTTCTTCTTTCCTTGAAGGTGTATCATTAGGAAAGAAAATTTCCTGGTTTTTGAAATGAGCTTACTGCATTGTTTTGTAGTAACCAAAGAGACGGTGGTAGGCGGTGCTACCTCTGATTCTTGTACAACTTATTTCCCAATGTAACAATAACAATGCAAGGCCTTGACTCATACACAACATGTCACTTCCACAAGTATGGTTGGCCTAATAATACATCACAAATATCAAGGGAGACAATGTCATGTAATACCTCATCTATGAAGGGCTTGATGTTGTATGGAATGTGACATTATTGGCTCACGCGCAGATCTTATCCTTGGTGAAGCTACCTGATGGTGTATGGTTGTGGGTGTGTAGTGGTTGATAAGCCTAGCCACTTCATGACCTCTGCTGCAATGATGTTTTTTTGGCTCCTGCTGTCGACAATGAATTGTAGCGGGAAACCCTTTACCCACATTTGGGAGTGGAAGAGACACTCCTCCTCCTTTAGATCTTTGGGTTTGTCCTTCTGGATCTTTGTGGTGGCGATGGTGGCATTGGGCTCCGCATCAATAATCTACTTTCATTTTTCATTCCCCTTGTTGAGTTTTGACTCAGAGTTAGAACATGCATTTGATTTTGAAGCCTTCATCTCTGCCACTAGGGATTGCTTGACCCGACACTCACTTGTGTTGTGGGTGGAGCTCTTATGGAACTCAAACCACTTTCTTGTGTCCTTCTTTGGCTTTGCAGTGTTGTCCTTTGCTTGTGGGCCATGCCACCTTGGCTTTGTCCCTTGTTCTGCAGTTTGAGGCCATGTTTCCCTTGCTTCGGATTTGCAGATCCAAAGTCTCGCTTCTTCTGTTTAAACTTCTTCTCGATCTTGACGGCGTATTAGTACACCGTGTGAAGTGAGGAGACACCTAGGAACTCCATCTCATCCTCGATGTATCTATGTAGGCAGTCGCGGTACTTGAGTACCAAATGTTTCTCAGAATCCTTGATACCTAGCTTCAGCGAAGGGTATGGAAAACATTGGTAAACTTAGGCACATCTTGGTCCCTTCCCTGCTGCAACATGGTCCACTTTATGTATTTGTTCTCATAGCCCCCAACAGGGTAGTACTACTCCTTGATGGCATTCCAGAATGAATTCCAAGTGGAAGCGACTAAAAATAGTGAGGTAGTACTTTCATCCTTCTGCTCACAATAGGTTTCCCTCTAGTCCTTGATGTGGGGGTGTCTTTGAGAAGAGGAAAAGTAATCTTTTCTTAGCTGGAAAAATCATGAACAAAAAATATCCTTCTAACATATTCAACCATTTATCTATGGATTCTGCATCTATTTGGCCCTAAAATATGGGAATGTCAAAGTTTACTTGTACGTTAAAAGGTGTGGAGCCTCCAGAGTGGCTGTTGGATGTGGATGCGTTACCGGTGGGAAACTATTGAAGGATTTGGGAAAAGTTCTCTATCATCATGTTCCTTTGTTTCTCGAGGGCCTCCTCGAGCAATATTTTGATAAGATCTCCTACTCCCTCATCTTTCTTTTCTTCCCCCATGGGAGGTTGTTTTGGCAAAGGTTAGATGAGTTCGAGCCCTAACTCCTTATATCCAAACCTTGTTGGGGACAGGAAAAGAAAAATAGAGAAAGAGAAGACACCTCTGATACCACTGATCTGAATTTAAATAGGAACACAAAAAATTACAGATATAACCATAAATACAGAGATGTAGTAGAATAAAACTTCCTTTCATTAATATAAAATAATGAAATATGCTTACAAATAGAATGGAAATGAGACTAACTCGGCTGATGGTATCTTATCTCTGAGAAGAGATGTGGTGGCTACATGCCTGTGAACTGAGTTACAATGAGGCTCAAGGGCCTTTTTATTATTGAATGATAAGATAAAACCCTAAAAAACCAAAACTCTAACCTGAGGAGATGTAACACCACGAGTTTATGGGCCTCGTTGGGATTAGTTGGGCAACCAACTTCCCGGGGTCATAACTTGGTCATATTATCTCCATTTGACATGCACGATACCTCGTTTGCAAGATCTTTCCGAGGAATACAACTAAAAACGATCTTTCAATGGAATAACCCAAAGTAATATTTCCATAGAAATGTTGTTTAGGGCCTCAAAACGACTCCGGAAGTTTAGGACCCGAAAAATTGCCAAAAATAGTAAATTGTGCTACAATTAAGGAAATTGAAAATCTGAAAGAAACAATGGTGGGGGTCCAAGTGGAATAGGTGGGTGGCCACCAATATCCACCTGGATCACTAACCTTGGAAGATGAAACTGATGGTCACTCTTGTATGTTATATAATTATATTCTTATCAATGCAATATAAATACATTTTGGGAGTTGTTCTTTAGCCTGAGATCCTATTCAATCTTCAATTTGAATCTTCTAAACTAATATTTTATAAAGATATACCTAAACAAAACTACTATGGATGTTGAATGATTCATCTAAAATCAAATTTGAAAGAGCAAAAGTTTTGGAAGAAAACAACGCCCATGTCTAAGATTCGCTAGTTAGCTAATCGTTTTCCAAGTAATTTGGTTAGAAGAAATTGACATCTTCTAATATATGTTGAAAAAATAAGATCACCATTCTGATATTAGTGAACAAATAGAATTGTCAAAATTATCTCTAAATTTAGGCACAATTAGGTGTCTATTAAAACAAATTTCTAATAGTTAAATTATTATTAATTTACTTAATTCAATTTATTATAATATTTTTTTGATTAATAAAATTTATTAGGCAAATGTGTTTCCCAATAAAAAATATGCAATTCCACTATTAAAAATAAATAAGCAAAATAATTTCAAATTGTCTAACCATGATATTTAATCAAAAATAAAATATCTTCAAAATATATATTGCGATATATATTAATTTATAATATACATCTTAAGCATATCAAGATTGAAGATTGATTTGATAGATAAAATTAAATAATGATTTGTATAATATTAAACTTTATACTTCAATTTAATATATATAAATTTCTAGTAATATATTATATATATATATATATATATATATATATATATTATTATAATATATAATATATATATTATTTTATATCAAATTATGCACTATCAGCATCAAGAAATTAAATATTAAAATTATAAAACATGTCAAAGAAAGATGTCCACATGTGTTGTAACCATAGTGCTATGAGGGTTTTAATAAAATAAAAAATATGAATATTTATATATATAAAGATGTGAAATCTATAAAAAAATATGTAAATAATACAACTAAGAACCAATGTCGATCCATCTTAAGTGTGAATCTACCAAGTATTGAGAGGAATTAAACCTCTTGAGGTGCAAACTTTTCCTGAAGTTTTGCAATAAAAAAGATGTTTGGCCTTGAAATTTTTTATCACTCTTTACATTTGGTACATTCAAAGTTAAAATTAATCTACGCTAGTAGTTTACCTAGACGCATAAATCAACTATAAGTTATCATTGACCTACTAGAAATATATGAGTATAATGAATCTAGGTCTTAAATTCTATGAATGATTCTTGAGTTTTAAACAACATCAAAGGTAGAGAACAAGACCTTTAGGCCTTCTACAAAGCTTCTTATAATCAAACACCATATACAAAACATGGAACTACACGTTCATAAGGGGTCTTTTGCATTTAAGTGAGATATGGATGCCATTAGAAAGTTTTATGAACCATGGGTGGGTCATTGGTGTTTGATCAATATTAAAAAATGAAAATAAATGCTTTAGGATATTTTGATCAAAGAAAGAAAATAAGTGCTTTAGGATATTTTGATCAAAAATGAAAACAAGTGCTTTAGGATATTTTTGAAGCTTCTCAAGTTCAAAGACTTGAACCAATACTTGAATTAACACATGGTAACTTTGTAGTGGGCCTTTGCCCTCTTCGTGGAATATAGGCAACCTACTTGCACATTGGAAATAGGTGTTAAGGCATAATCATGGTTTGGGAGGAAATAAAGACCTTATTCCATAATTTAACTTTCTTAAGTTCAAACACTATGAACAACACCCATAAACCATGACACAAGCATTATAAGGCATCTTTGGCATCTAGGCTTAATATGGATGGATGCCATTACAAAGTGTTGAGCATTATGGATAAGTCTTAACTTCTTAAAAGTAGTTGAGAGAGGGAAATCAAATCTTCTAAGCCTTTTCAAGCTCAAGCACCATGTGTTTTGACTTTTTGAGTCAAGAGACTCATTCTACAACCCACTATGAGGGGATTTGTAAGTTTGTCCACTTGTCCCTCCTTTAAAATAAAAAATAAAAATAAAAATTATGTTCCGAATAGAAAAATAATGTCTTTTATAATTAAAAAAAATGAATTAAAACATACACTTTCAAAAATATTTCAACAAGATAGTTAAATAAACTATTTGAAGATCTATTTTAACTAATAAATGTCTATATCAACTTCATATATATATATAATAATATTAATTTATTTTATAATATATATATGTATATATATATATTATTAATATATAGATATATATATTTCACAAGATAGTTAAATAAAGTATTTGAAGATCATTTTACTAAATATGTTTATATCAACTTCAATATTATATATATTATTATTATATATATATATATATTGTAAAATAAAAACATTTTAATATTGTATATAAAAAATATTCCCTTTAAGTTTCAATAAACATATACTTAAAATATTATAATATAAAACCATTTTATTTTGCATGATAAAATGTTAGATATAATGTGAAAATTTTTAATAATATAGATTAATTTTATGGTTAAAAATATTCTATTTAACATTCAAACATACAATTCATTAAATAATGAAAAGTGCACATTGTACTTAAGATAAATCTTAGTATAATATAAATCATGTAATCAGCCTACTTAGGTTTATTGTGAACCAAGAAAGAATATAAAATTCTAATGAAACTCAAGGGAGGATAACAAAAGAGGTGCTGCCCCCAAGTGGAGCTTCTCAGACTTAATTGAACGGTTACACCATTAGATAGTTTCGTCCGAGGTTGCTAGTGTTGCAGGATTTGGCAGAGGACTGCCTATACCTTCCGAGCTTGTTCTGCTTATTGGTGATAGATTTACGTATTGCCTTGACTATCAAAACAAAACAACAAGAGCAGCAAGATAATATTCGGAAACAGGGAGGTCCCCATGGATATTCCTTTGAATTACACTGCCCTTCTTATCAAGTATGCCCGGTATGAGGCTGCGATCAATCTCTTAGTCATCTTAATAAATTGGTCACAACCATTAAAGTCAAAAAATAGAGAATGTCCAACATTAGATCGGTCAAGAAATGCACAACCAAAAATAGAGACGGAAATGTTGGAATTTAATTCCAACTGCATCACATAAATGCTGAACAAAGATCTGATCTTCAGCAATTAATTTCAGATTGATCGGTGCCGCAAAGTCTTATGATATTTTTGAGCATTAAAATCGGAAATTAAATCTCCTGCAGACAACCGACTTATTTCCACCGAAAAAAAGCATCACCGCCTTCTGCAATAAATACAGAGATAAATATCAGCAGATATTTTACTTTGTTTATTGTTTAAACATATATTTATTTTTCCTATAAATGTAACACACAACAGTTTTTGTTTTCTATCACCAAGTGCAAGAAGGTGTAAGCTGAAAAATAACAGCAGTTATGTTTTCTGTCTGAGTGTAAGAAATTTTAGAACAACAGTTCTGTTTTTGTACTCTGAGAGAAAAGAGTGAAGGTTAGAAGAACAAGAGTGTGTCTCTTCTGTAAATGCACAGCACTGCTGAACCTGCGATTTTCTGAGTTAGAGAAAATCGATTTCTGGAACTGAAGTGTTCCTCTTGTAACAGCTAAGTTTACTGTATCAGTTTTTGTTTACTGTTTATGGAATACAAGTTTACTGTTTTGCTGATTTTCAGTTGCTGTTACACCAAGTGTCAAAAACACTTTGATTTTACTCTGTAAATTTATTAGTGATTTGACGTCTCTAGTTGCTGTTACACCAAGCGTCAATTGTCTCACTGTAAGTTCATAAGTGATTTTGACGCCCAACTTCTTAAAGTGACTTAGCGTCAAAATCGTGTTGCTGCAACACCAGTTACAGCAACACAGTTTTCTGTTTTTTCTGTGTTATTAAAAAACAGTGTTATTTCCCGTTGCTGCAACACCACGATCAGCGTTGCTGCAACACCAAGTCCAGAAAACGAAATTATCTATTTTTTTGTGCTGAAACAGAGCAGTTTTGTGTTGTCTGTTTGTTAAGGAATTTAGCAGAAAATTCCATCATATCAAAGAGTTGTTCTATGATGTTTTGTGTTATGGAATTCACCATAAAATTCCAACATGGTATCAGAGCTAGTCTAGGCACTCAGTGAGTAAAAAACAGAGTTTGTTTTTCACTGTAGGAGCTGTAAGAAGTTTAAAAAGCAGATTTTTCCAGCAGAGAAAGTTTTTTACTTGTCTTTTATTTTACAGTCAGTATCTCTTCTTTACCTATACAGAGTTAAGATGGCAGATGCTGGAACAGGTTTGACAAATTCCCAACTGCAGTTCAATGGGAAAAATCACAGTGATTGGTCCATAAAAATGAAAGCATTGTTTGCTTCTCAAGGAATATGGGAGCTGGTTGAAACTGGCTATGCTGAACCTGTAGATGCAACAGCGTTGGCTGCTATGACAGTGGCAGAAAGAGACCAGTTGAAGAGTGATAGGAAGAAGGATGCCAAAGCCCTCTTTTTCCTCTTTCAATCAGTACATGAAAGTGTTTTTCCACGAATTGCAGCAGCAACAAAATCCAAAGAGGCATGGGATATTCTCAAAACTGCCTATCAAGGCATGGAGAAGGTGAAG
>APFE030445801.1:67127-78948 GCA_000404065.3 Pinus taeda
GGAAAGAAAAGAAGAGTGAAAAATTAGAGCTTGTGCATACAGATGTATGGGGACCTGCTCAGGTATCATCTCTTGGTGGCTCTCGTTATTATTTTACTTTTATTGATGATGCAACTAGAAAATCCTGGATTTATTGTATTCGAAATAAATCTAATGTATTTGATACTTTCAAGAAATGAAAAGCTTTGGTTGAAAATGAGACAAGGAAAAGGTTAAAGTGTCTCAGATCAGATAATGGAGGTGAATATTGTAGCAAAGAGTTTGATAGGTATTGTTTAGAGAATGGAATTCGTAGAGAGAAGACAGTTTTAGGAACACCACAAGAAAATGGTGTGTTAGAAAGGATGAATAGGACAATCATGGAGCGTGCAAGGTGCATGAGATTGCATGCAGGATTGCCTTTACAATTTTGGGTAGATGCTGTAGACACTGTTGTTTATCTAATAAACAGAGGGCCTTCAAGTTCCTTGGATGGTGGTGTTCCAGAGGAAGCATGGACAGGTAAAAAGGTAAACTACTCTATTTTAAAGCCTTTTGGTTGTGAAGCCTTTGTCCACATTAATAAAGAAAATAGAACAAAGCTTGAGGCAAAATCAAAGAAATGTACCTTTGTTGGATATGGTGTTAATGATTTTGGTTATCGCTTATATGATTATGAAAATCACAAAATCATTAAGAGCAAAGATGTAATATTCAATAAAAAGGTCTTGTATAGGAATCAGTTGTAAGAAAAGAAATAGGAAAAAGAAAATAGAGAATACGCAATGCTTGATGATATCACAGGAAAAGTGATGGTGCCTGAAAATCATAATGATCAACAGCTAGAATAACAACCACAACAGCAACAAGCACCTCAAACACCTGAAAGTGGTGTTAGAAGATCTACCAGGATAAGTAGACCCCCTAAACGATACTCTCATTCATATATTATGTATTGTTGACTGATTCTGATGAACTAGAATGTTATGAAGAAGCAGTGCAGGTAGAAACTAGGAAGAAGTGGGAGCAAGCCATGAAAGAAGAGACAGACTCCTTAGCACATAACCAGACTTGGGACTTAGTTAGATTGCCTGCAGGTAAAAAAACATTGCAGAATAAATGGGTTTACAAGCTAAAGGAAGAAGATGGAGGTAGGAAAATGTACAAAGCTAGATTTGTGGTGAAGGGATTTACACAAAGAAAGGGTATAGACTTTGATGAGATAATCTCTCCGGTTGTGAGAATGACTTCAATCAGAACTATTCTAAGTCTAGTAGCTACTGAAGATTTACATCTTGAGCAGTGAGATGTAAAGACAACCTTTCTTCATGGGGATTTGGAGGAAGAGATATATATGCAGCAGCCACAAGGATATGAGGTAAAAGGGAAGGAGAAACTAGTGTGCAGGTTGAAGAAGAGATTCTATGGCTTAAAACAAGCTCCAACGTAGTGGTATCTAAAATTTGACAAGTTTATGTCTGAACAAGGTTATACTAGGTGTCACTCTGATCATTGTGTTTATCTCAAAAGGAAAAATTATGGCAGCTATATTATATTGTTATTGTATGTAGATGACATGCTTGTTGCAGGTTCTAACATGCAGGAAATAAATGTGCTCAAAAGGAAATTGGCAAACTCAATTTCAATGAAGGATTTGGGTGCTGCAAAATAAATCCTTGGTATGAGAATAACTAGAGATAGGAAGAATTGCAAATTAACATTGTTTCAAAATGAGTACATAGAAAAGGTGTTGAAAAGGTTTAATATGTAGAATGCAAAACCAGTTAGTATACCTTTGGCTAGCCATTTAAAATTAAGTAAGGAGGCATGCCTGAAGACTCAGGAAGAAATCGATCATATGTCTAAAGTTCCATATGCATCAGCAGTTGGAAGCCTAATGTATAGAATGGTCTGCACAAGGCCTGATATTGCACATGCAGTGGGAGTTGTAAGAAGGTACATGAACAATCCAAGAAAAGAACATTGGATGGTGGTGAAGTGGATTCCCTGGTATTTGAGAGGTACCATAAATCAAACATTATGCTTTAGTGGTTCAAACATTGCTCTACAGGGATATGTTGATGCAGATATGGCAGGGGACAAACATAACATGAGGAGCACTACAGGATATGTATTTACTATAGGTGGAACAAATGTCAGTTAGGTTTCGAAAATCCAAAGTGTTGTTGCACTTTCAACAACAGAAGGAGAGTATGTTGCTGCTACAGAGGCTAGTAAAGAAATGATTTGGTTACAAAGGTTTCTGGATGAATTGGGTAAGAAGCAGGAGTTGGGCAGGTTATACAATGACAGCCAGAGTGCTATACATCTTGAAAAGAACTCTACATTTCATTCCAAGACTAAACATATACAGCTCAAGTACCATTTCATACAGTTAGCATTGAAAGATGGATAATTGAAGCTAGAAAAGATACATACTAGCTAGAATCCTGCAGATATGCTAACAAAAGTTGTAACCAGGGAGAAACTGAGAATCTGCTCAGTTTCAATTGGTCTTCAAGTATGATAAAGAAGATGAGAAATAGTTAGGTCCAAAGTGGAGTCATTATCTAACAAATGAAGCAGTGGTGGAGTTGCTATAATTAGTCTCAAAGTGGGAGATTGTTGGGTGTGGAGCCTGATTATCTTCTGTATTCAAAGGTTTCAGTTGGATGTATACCTTGGGAAGACTATACACCCCTCCACGCGGGGGAGAGTTGTCCCCCCCACGGGGGTCTACGAGGGCTAATCCCCCCCAGCTGGGGGGTCTGGGGGCCAGCGGTCCCCGGTGGAGGTTCGGGGGCAATGCCCCCGAAGCTAAAAATAGATGTAAAATGGCCTTATAAAAGTCTAGTAATTTCTAGTCAATCTGGGTTGTTCATTAGGTGGATGATCTGATGGTAGAAGTTATGTTTAATTTAGGGTTTTTTTTTTCCCTAGAAGGCAACCCCTTACTATATATGAGGGAATTTTATTGCGTCTAGGTATATCCGTATTTTGAGTGAGGAAGAGAGAGGAGATTGAGAGCGAAGAGGGTGTTACAGTAGATCTACTATAGGTTGTATCTCTTTAGTTTGCTAGATAATATAATAAAAGAAGGAATGGTTGTTTCTCCATGGATGTAGCCCAAATTGGGTAAACCACGTATATCTATGTCTCTATTGTTTTATGCGTTTTTTGTGTTTATATTTCTACAATATTTTATGTGTTCCATTGCTCTGTAATATATAATTTTCTAACAAGAATTTGACAAATTTTATATGGTTTCAGCACTTCTTGATGCCACGAATGCAATGTTGTTGTCTATTTTCCCATCATAGTTTTGCATTTTTCAGCCATTCTTCAGTATGTAGGTGGAACCATCACTGCTGCAAAAAAAGGAGTGAAACCATGATCCTTGAAATTTTCCTGAGGAGGTAATTTTTCTCTATGTTGGAATATAGTCAAGTTTATAGTCATTTTTCACAGTTTTTTGTATGGATCGCAATGGCAAGGGCAGATTCACCTTTTGAGTTGCAGATTTCCAATCCACCCATGGAGCAGAATCTTTGAAGAATCTAAGGAGAATCTAAAAGGCTCCTTGAGCCCTAGATTCTCAATTTCTCAGAATTAAAAAATTGGACAGTTGATTTTACACTATTTGATGCCACAAATCTGATGGTGTGTTCAGATTTCTCATTTTCTCATTCTATTCTTTAGCCACTTTCCTAAGTGGAATGCAAGTGTCAGTATTCATGTGCAAGCAGCCATTTCCATGCGATTGATGCCGTGAGATTGATGGCACGAACATGTTCAACAGTTTGACATCCACTTCTTCATATGGCCCTTTGTCGTGAGGTATATGCAGTGTGTTCATGTACTTCTTTTACTATGCATTGTGTTGTACAGATCCCTGTTTGATGTTGATGAGGGATCTTGTTTATTACTTGTTTTCATGATTCCTACTTGATGTGATGTGGAATCGTCTATGTGATGTACTTGTTGTCATGATTCATCATGTTATGTTTTGATATCCCTTTGTTGTATGTTGATGGGATACTCATGTTTTCATCATGCATGTTTACACTGAGATCCCTTTTATTCCATGTTGGCGGGATGCTCATCATGCATGAGTTTTGGGTTATACTGATAGGCATCTTGTTGACTGAGAGTTCCTGTAGTGGAACATCTCTTGGTGCCACTCTTGTGTGAGGGCATTTTCCTTGTATGATAGTGACATCGCCTCTTATATACATCATCATTACTAACAACACTTAATGCAACAACCTACACCACCTTGACACTGAGGCCCGAAGATGTAGTCCCTCCTAGACGAACTCCGTTATCAATGGCTCATGTTTTCATGCGTTGATGATTGACATGTTCCTCTTCTTTACAACATGCAGATGTATTCATTAATGTTTTCTTTTAAAAATGCAGTTTAACACATCACGAAAGTAAAAGGTCTTGGAAGGGTCCTTTGTCACACCCAGACTTTGATCAAGTGGTATCGGAGCGGTCTTTGCATGGATGTGAATTTCAGCGTGAACAATGGAATGTGCAACGACAGAGGATGAAAAAGCAATGTACGAGACCATTCTCAAAATTTCCAAAAGAGTGGAAATCATTTATGAAACTCTACATAAAGAGACAAAGGAAAAGGAGTGATTGCAACTTCAGTGGCGAGCCATGGAAGAGGCCTTGGAAGAACTGAATCACAACAACCATAATCTTCAAACAAAGAATGTTGAATTGAAGATGCATCTACATGAAGAGAAAGAGGAGAAACATTGTTTGCTACGACAGCTGCAAGCAAAGGATGAGGCCTTGGAAAAGCTGCAGCATGACCCATGTGAGGTAAAAAGTAGTTCTCTGAGTTCATGTATGTGTCCTAATGATGGTTTCACTATTTTTGAAAGTCATACCACAGGAATTGTTTGGCTCCAAACTGTTGAAGAGAATGGGGTATGAAGGAAAATTCTTAGGTGTTAATGCCTACGGCATTGTCAACCCCATCAAAGTAGAGGAATTACCATGTCGAATAGGAATTGGGTATGTCAAGAAGGAAGTTAGGGAATGCGCCACAACAGTTAGTGAAACACCAACAATAGATGATGAGAAGCCCTCATCAGTTCTTTCCAAATTGACAAAGGAGGTAAAAGATGTTGATTTCCTTTCAGTTTCATCGTCACATAGTATGATTTCTGTTGGAGATGTGGAGATCCCAATTATAGGGACAAACATGAGGCTCCTTACTAGGACGAGGCACGAGGACAAAGAAAAACATGGTATTAATAACCAAGCCATAACTCAGCCATTGGAGGTTGTGCAGAGATCTCAATTTTTAGGCTTGAGATACACCAAAGGAGAATGCTTGAAGGTGTCAAATTATTCCAAGACATCGTTGAAATTGTCGAGGAAAGAGAATGATGGGAAAACATGCCCATCATCCCATGGCAGTGTCCATTGTAGGGAAAGAGCTGAGGCAAGCTCTCATCGCCATAATGATATCAAAGACGACAAGGAAAGGTATAACCACTCTCGATATTCGAATGTTCATTTAGATTATAATCATGTTGTTAAAGATGAAAGTAAAACATGGCATCAAAAAACATGTACCGTTTGTGGATTACATAACCATACATTTTCTAAGTGTTGGAAAAGAATGGCAATAGCCAAAAGGATGAGGCATGAAAGACCCTCTCAATAGCAGGTAAAAAAAACATGTTAAGTAGATCTGGAGGAAGAAAACCTATTGCGGTCATTGCGATAGAAGTGGCCATCAAAGAGCCAGTTGTTGGAGGATCCATCCAAAGCAGCGCCTTAAAGATAAAGTGTCAGTTCATGACCCAGGTGAAACGATTGTTTGACAAGAAAAATCACCAAAAAGAGAAGACCCATTCACATTGACAAGTGAAAAATTGTTCCTAAATATGTTGTCCTATCATGGTCGTGCTTTTGTAAATCATTTGTTTCATTTTAAAATGTAAAAGTGATGATGTGTATTCCATCACTTGTTAAGCAACAATGGTGTCTAGTCTTATTTTATGTTGCATGTTAAACTATGGAAGTGATGTCGTGTTTCCATCACTTATCAAAACAAAGATAGTGTTTTTTCTTCTTGTTGTAAATCATGTGTTGCAGTGATGATGTGTTTCCCATCACTTGTTGAAGCAACAATGATATGTTGGCCTTATTGCCATCGCTGGGGTATTGTGTCCATATTTATGTAAACTTGACCACCGAGTATGTGTTATAAACTCATGGAAAGTATGGGATGCTTGGGTCATTAGTTGGTCATGAAAGTCAAGCATGTAATTTGCAAAACAATGTACGACAGTTTGTAGAGGTTGCAGGTGTCGGTACATCACTTAAGGCTCTGAAGAACAAAGGTGAAGGAGATGGAAGCGAGGCCTTTTAAGGATTCTTGTGATGCAGATAAGGTATAAAGAAGTTGCAGATTATTTTTCATGCTTTTGGAAGACCAAAAGCTCCTCAGTGGGGAGGATTGATCCAGGTGGCTCCAGAGACACATAGGATAAGCAGGGCTTATGAAAACTCAAAAATCAAAGTGATTGGATTATGCTTGAACTAGGACCAGAGCATAGATCTCGTTGTCCTGATCGCAGTGGTGCGAACGGTTTGTTAATTCGAGCTTGGATGAGGGAGAACGAGCCAGTCAAAGTTCTGGTCAAAGTTGCGTTGTGGGCCAAGTTTGAGTGTCCTACAATTTAACTGACCCCGGGCATGAAACCTAGCTCCCGAAATTGATCGAAATTGTGGCCTCATTAATTTGCCTAATATCTCTTATTTTCTAAAGATTTGAAAATTTCTCCTATTTTAAATAGAAGTTAAAAAAATATATTATGGTGGCAGGCCACCACCCCCGCCACCCCCAAACCCATTTCATAACAAAATTTTTATTAAAAGGCTGATGGGCCATAACCCCCACTGGCCTAACTACAACCTTACACCAAAAACAATATTATATATGGCTGCTAAGCCCTCCAAATAATCATGCACCAACAAATGCATACAAAACTATTAATGGGGTGGGCACGGGCCACCTCCAGTGGACCCAGACCTCACCCCCAAACACCACATATATGGGTATAAAGTGTGGGGCTGGTGGGGGTCGAACCCACCCGGCCCACATGGCCGACCCCCAAACAAGAAGCCCCGTAAAGGACGATACCACCTAATAACGTACCACCAACCTTAATGCACCTGTAACACAACACAAACCACAAATAAGTAATGTATTTTTTGTTAGTGCAGGAGGCATGGGGTGGGCCACTCAATGTGAACCCAACCCTCATTTCAAATACATCTCGTTGCAAAACCCAAGCTATAATGTGTAAAAAGAAGGAGGGGCAGGGATTGACCACCCGACCCCTCCTCAACTAATGCCTAATCCTTACCAATGTGCCACAACTACCTGCATTGGAATATCCACCCAGAGAAACGTATATAAATCTAGTTTCTTGAGTGAGGGGGTAGATGGAGGAACCAGGAGTGGGCATGGATTTCGAGAAGAAGGAAGGCAGTGCACACAGTTTGAGGCAAAATTTTGCAGGAGGAGCAAAATTTCACTTTGTCAGAATTTGACAAATTTTATATGGTTTCAACACTTCTCGATGCCATGAACGCAATGGTGTTGTCTGTTTCTCCATAAGAGTTCTGCATTTTTTGGCCATTTTTCAGTATGCAGGTGGAACCATGACTCTTGCAGAAACAAGGAGTGGAACCATGATCCTTGAAATTTTCCCGAGGAGGTAATTTTCTCCATGTTAGAATATAGTCAATTTTATAGTCGTTTTTTCAGAGTTTTTTATATGGATCACAATGGCGAGGGAAGATTCACCGTTTGACTTGCAGATTACCAGTCCACCCATGGCGCAGAATCTTTGAAGAATCTAAGGGGAATCTAAAAGATTCCTTGAGCCCTAGATTCTCAATTTCTCAGAATTTAAAAATTGGATAGTTTATTTTGCACTATTCGATGCCACAAATCTAATCGTGTGTTCAGATTTCTCATTTGCTCATTCTATTATTCAACCACTTTCCTAAGTGGAATGCAGGTGTGAGTATTCATGTGCGAGCAACCATTTCCATGCGATTGATGCTGTGAGATCGATGGCATGAATAGGTTCAACAGTTTGACATCCACTTCTTCATATGGCCCTTGGTTGTGAGGTATATGCAGTGTGTTCATGTACTTCTTTTACTATGGATTGTGCTGCATAGATCCCTATTTGATGTTGATGAGGGATCTTTTTTATTACTTGTTTTCATGATTGCTACTTGACGTGACATGGAATCATTTATGTGATGTACTTCTTGTCATGATTCATCATTTTGATATCCCTTTGTTGTATGTTGATGGGATACTCATGTTGTCGTCATGCATGTTTACACTGAGATCCCTTTTATTCCATGTTGGCGGGATGCTCATCATGCATGAGTTTTGTGTTATACTGATAGGCATCTTGTTGACTGAGAGTTCCTGTAGTGGAACAACTCTTCACCCCACTCTTGCGTGAGGGAATTTTCCTTGTATGATAACGACATCACCTCTTATGTACATCATCATTACTGACAACACTTAATGCAGCGGCCTACACCATCTTGACACCGGGGCCCAGAGACGTAGTCCCTCTTGGACGAACTCCGTTATCAACGACTTATGTTTTCATGTGTTGATGATTGACATGTTCCTCTTCTTTACAACATGCACATGTATTCATTAATGTTTTCTTTTAAAAATGCAATTTAACACACCACAAAAGTAAAAGGTCTTGGAAGGGTCCTTTGTCACACTCGGACCTGGATCAAACCACAGGAGACATATGTGGATCTAAATTTATTATTTTATATATATATATATATAAGAGTGTTTCTCTAATTCAAATGGAGAACTCTTTGATCTCGTATTTCTTTGATACCAACATTATCCAAGATCATTTATTCGGGTGATGTTAGTGAAATTGCATGAAAGAGAATGTAAAAAAACATATGTGCAGATACTTAAATAAGAAGCACCATAAAGGAGATAATAAAAAAAATGCACATAAAATTTTGATAATGGATTTTGTCCAATGTAGACTACATCTTTGAGCCCTCTTTCAATATTAGAGAGGTCTATTCATGCATCTCATAAATAAGAAAGGAAATTACATGGAAAAATACATCATTATACTTCCATTCCTGAGAGTGACTTGAAATTCGACTGCTCAAAACACATCAATCACAACACTGACATGTCTGTCTTGCCCTCTTAATACTTTTAACTGTAAACATGGCCTACTTCTGAAAGGTGCATTGTTTTCTTGAAATTTGTGTCTAGAAATTAATGAAGAATATGGCTTTCTGCTATAACCCCTTAGATCTATTTCTCAAATGCAAAAACAGACTGCACCATTGAGATCTTTGTGAAATTACGGTTAAAATAAGTACAAACTTGACTATATTCCACCCCTATCATCTCTGGACCTCCCAAAGAATATTTAATATTCCTTAACAACATCTAAAAGGAATATATTAGATTCCAAGGAATATTCCCACCTTGGAATTTGTGCCTAGGAAGATTTCCACATCCCTGGCTCCACCCTGTTCTGAGTTCAAAACCACGTCGAAGTTTTGTGCCTCCACCTTTCCATTCTAATGGTAAAAGGGATTACATAAGATGTTCTCAACAGATATCTGATCAAGACTATTGGGCATGTTGGTTGCTGTGTATATAATAAGGCATTGATGGTTGGGGAGGTCTTAGGGTATATATATG
The DNA here is from genome assembly GCA_000404065.3 of Pinus taeda. Lineage (NCBI taxonomy): Eukaryota > Viridiplantae > Streptophyta > Pinopsida > Pinales > Pinaceae > Pinus > Pinus taeda. Next base: position 76,870 of record APFE030445801.1, read on the forward strand.
GTGTTGGTTAAAACCATATGTTATATATGGTAAACCCACCAAGATATGCCTCATAAAATTAAAAAAACCATGCTTATAAAACATGATGGAAGTTTCACATATTTTTATGTCACATGCTCTAATTTTAGGTGTCACGAGGTAATTTCTCATGAGGCCACATGGCCACTCTTCATTGGTCCATCCACTATCAACCTAGCCAATCCTTAACAACCATGTGTTGCAATGCCACTTGGCCAAGTCAACATGCTAAAATGGTGCCTAGTCAGCGTTAATGCACCTTCCATGTCAGATATGTACTGTTGTACGAACTTCTTTGTGGCAATCAACCATTGACTTTGACTTTTGGCCTTTTTCTGACAAAAAAATTGATTGGCTATAGCTTTCGCATACAAAGATGGATTAAGGTTCTTTTCATGCTATTGGAAAGCTTATGATGAGCTCTTTCATTTGGTCTTAGTTTTGTTGAATTTTGAGAATTTGATTTTTGACATTCTCTAGAGCCACCTCAATCATTCCCAATATATGTCCAACTTGCAATATCCCAAGTAAGAACATACTTTTCAAGAGTTTATAAAATAATCATGATCAAGTTTTACAATAAAACCCATAGCCTTTTCTATCTAACGAAAGGCCAGATTATAGCCATGTTACATTCATAAGTAATGTTCTACACTTCATCACTTTTACAAATTTTTCCCATCTATGGGGTCTTTGAAAAGCCCATCTATGGGGTCTTTACCCATCTCTTACCTAACTATGCTAATGGGATTTCTTCTTGTTGTTGGCTTCCTTATTGAACTACTTCATCGGCTGGTTCCTTCACAGGTGCTTTCAGATGCTTTTGATCCTTCTTTGGGTGTAGCTATGGATGGAGCTTCCAACATGGATCTCTTTGATGTCCACCCTTGTTGCAATCGTTGCAATGGTTTTTCTTCTTCCACACTTTACTACCTTCTTTTGTGTCTCCTTCCAGGACGACATAACCTTCTGTGAATGGCTACCTTTGGCACGACTCTTGCGAGGAGAGCTTTCTTTAGCTCTTCATTTGAAATTCTCACCTTCCTTTGGAGATGATCTATAATCACAATCTCTGAAATGATCTGAGCCTCAACTTTCATTGATTCAGACTCCTTTGCTTCTATGGATTTTGAGTCACTTTTAGATACACTAAAATAATCATCATAATGAAAACATGAACTGAAGAACCAATGACATTATTTATCTCAATTTTTGATTCTGAAGTGGATGACGATGGCTTCACTAAGCCTTCTTTGCACCTCAACTTTTCTAAGGCCTCTTCCATGGATTATAGATAAAATTGCAATATTTGCTTCTCCACTTCTGTTTCTTGTAAAGTCTCTGTCATGCGGAAAGAGTTAATCTTGCGGACAAAACCAACCTCCCTAGAAGCCTAAGACTTTCTAGTGACAAACAAAACAATTAAGAACAATCCTTCTCTAAACATGCATTTACCATATAAGAAATCAAGTGTTTTAGATCCTACCTGTAGTCCAACGCTGTTGTAGTAGTCCAGCCTCGTCGATCTAGATGAGCTCCTCCTTCACTTCGAAACCTGCATTCACTAACAATCAAACGATTACATAACACCTGAATAACTCATAAAATAAAACATATTCAACATATAGACCAAGGAGTATATGAAACAACTCATTAATAACAAATTGTTGAGAAGAATGGACTTATTTGTATTAATAGGAAACAAAAGAAACCATTACAACCTGAGCCTTGGTGTTGTGCAAGTTCCTCCCAGGGTCCAGCAAGAGTTTTCCTTTACTTTGATAAGCTCACCCACTTCCAAATGAAACAAGAAAGGATGGGAATCTCTCCTCACAAGCTTCTACAAGGAAGTCCTAATTCCAGCAGCATCTACCCTTAGGAATATTCAGCTTTCAACCTCCCCCCTTTGGCCCAATGCCTGTATTTATAGTGTTCTAGAGGAAGTTAATCAGGTCCAACATCAATGAGATAAGCCCCTCTTTGGATGGGATAGCTCCCCTCTTGATGGGATAAGTTCCTCTTTCATAGGGATACATGAACCATCTAGAGGCGCTCAATACA